>PVJH01000084.1:0-82408 GCA_004026705.1 Nesogale talazaci
GCCTGATCTCTGCCATGCCCACTTCTAGAGAGGGAGCCCATCTGACTCTAGCTGCTTCCAGCTCTGTAGCTCTCTCTTTTCTTGCATCCTTCCATGCATCCATGCTGTCCTACAGGGTGTTTTGTGGTAGGAACTGCTTGCCCACTCGGGTTTCTGTGAAGACTAGACCAGTACTCTACCCCCCCAACCCCGGGTAGATGGAAAAAATATTTTAACAAAACTCAAGTGGACATTTTCCCAAATTATTCATGCTTTGCCTGAAAGTTATAGAAATGCTCTAAATCAAACAACTATTTTTCAATGGAAGAAATACTTTAAAGAAAGTCAAGGAGATCCACGTGTGTCAAGAAAGCGAAGACTGTCAACTGGAAAAATGAATAAACTATGATTGAAGCCCAGAAATTGACTAGAATATTGTAGAATGGCCAACGAAGAGGCCAGTTCCTGCAGTGGAGATTTCCCTTGGCATGACAATTTCAAACTTAGGCGAATAGCTTGGCTTCAGTGAGCTGTCGATGGTATCGGTGTCTAAAGCATAGGCAGACATCAAACACCTCCATGAGATGAGCTTCCCAACAGCCTTGTACTTTTTTGACATCAAGTAATATTTTATGCTAGTAAAATGGAATATAATTTGAAAGCAGTAGAACAGCACCTTATTTGAAAATTCTGCATAGTACATTTATGTTTGCAGATATCCTTCAGATATCTGTCACCAACCATAGGGCTGCCTTTTCCTCATGAGGTTCACACAGGGGTAGATGTCCTTCTACCTTCCTCAATCTCTTTTTAAAATTTTAACACTTTTATCAATATATCATTTACCTGCCATATGATTCAATGGTTTGAATATATTAAAAGGCTGTACAATCATCACCATGATCAATTTTGAAATAGACTTTTTATTATATGTAATGTATTTTATCACAGAGATGAACTGTGGTGGCACGAAGCATTAAGCAATGAATGCTAAATAAAAGGTTGGCTATTTGAAGCCATGAGCTGCTCCTCTGGACTAAGACGAGGCAGTCAGTTTCTAAAAAGTTGCATAAAAAGACAATGTGTGCAGTATTTCTATTCCGTCCTGCAGAGTCGCCCTAGATTGAAATTGATTAGCCCTTAGAGGGTTAAGTTCTACTGTAATTATAAATGTGTGGAGTGAGTCTTACGGCAACCAGGAGAAAATGTTCTGAACAAAAACGTGGACTTGAGTAGAGTTGAGTCATGGGTTGAGAACAGAGAGGTTTATGGATTCTAAAGATAAGTTGTGAACTGGAAGAACAGTGCACCGATGAAAACATTTATTCCTTTACTTCTTGGCTCCAGTAGGCTTCTGAGACACAGAAATTCTGGAACTCGGTTCTGTAAAGTTGAGAGTCTGTGTTTCTTCTCCTCTGCTCAGGCACATGCTGTACATCCCTAGACGTAACAGATGGCCAGCTCTTTAAACACTGACTACTTTGGTAGAAAGACACTGAGCATAACAGGGAGATACAGTACTCTTACTAACTTGACTCTGCTGGAATTAAAGCATACATTCTTGTCACTTTTCTTTGCTAAGTAAGTAATCAACTGGACTCTTGGGATTCCCTCAACCCAGCCTTACTAGTTGCAGATACCTCTGTTTTTAAATTTCCTTTATGAAAGTGTCCACCTTCCTGCCCTACAGGAAACCAAAGATTAAAAGAGCTTACTATATCTATTCTCCCTGAGAGAAGGATGGTGTCCAGGAGGTGCTTATTTTCTGAAGTCCTTAATCCACCAAGGCATCGGGAACAAAGTACCTGGACTCACATGCAGGTCTCCTTAGGAACAAAAAAATGTCTTCGGGCAGCACACAGCATGTACTAAGTCATCAAAGTCCTGGGAAAATCTTTTCTAGACATCAACTTGGTAAAAATATATTCAAAGGATCCATAGTTCATACTGGATGCACATGAAAAGTGTAACTCAATCAAGAGCTTCCCTTTGTTTGTTCTTCCACAATGTTCTCCTCACACTGGGCACATGGGTTCTCCTGATTCCTGCTTTGGATGACTTGGGGATTTTAGGAACGGTTTCTGTTTTTGGGGGTTCTTACTATATGGATATTCATTATCTAAATTGAGATTTTTATGGCTGTTAAAACAGTTTTATTAAAATAAATGTACTCGATAAAATTAATTACTATAAAATTAATTTTCACCCAGGTGTTCTGCTCTGTTCTTTTCCATTCTCTTGCAATAGTTATGGTTTTTTTTTTTTAGGCTTCCATGGGTTTTACAAAATATTTTGAGTATTTACAACGTAATAAAGTACAATGCCCATCACCCGTAAGCATAGTCGATCAGCTTTACATGATCACAAAGTTGATGGGAATGACACTGAGGTAGAGTAGAATTGAATTCCAAGCCATGGGCAAAGGAAGATTCGACTAGAGTTAGACCAATTAACAATTGAAAAAGAAAATCAACATGGAAGATGATTAGAGACTTCAAAAGAGAAATATTTGAATATGAAAGGAAAAGGAGAAGCCTTGGGGGAAAATGATGAATCTCTCAAATATTTTTACAAAAATTATCTTCCTCCTAATCATGATATGAAAGCTAAATGCAAAGTGAAGGATTTCATTTCATCTGATCATACAATTTTGTCAGAAAAATTACTGTTAAAAAATCAAGACCTGGTTCATTTTCTGTTCATTTTACAAATTAGCATGCAGTTAAATTTATCAAATAAATTCTGACTTTATAAGCTAAAATAAACGTAGATTCATAAATTTTTGTTTCGTTTGCCAAGCTGAACTTAAGTTATGCTTTTTTTTAATGGAACCAAGGTTCTATTTTGAGTAGATTTGATTTCAAAATCCATATTGTATACTAGTTAAAGTAGTCACAGGTAGTTAAGTCTTTATGCAAAGTTTTGATTCAGGCTGCCTGCATTTGAATACTTATCAGCTGTAAGACATGGGTAGGTTAACCACCTTTTCAGTGCCAAGGTTTCCTCTTCTAAAAATACAAGTCATAGTAGCAGAGGATTGAAAACAAGACAAGAATTATTTTAGTGACAGACTTCTGGTACATCTTTTTAATATAAATTTGTCTGGATTTCCCCTGGTGTGGCAGTCATGTGCTTATGTTAATTTTATGATTGAAATGTAGGGGTGGAGTCTAGCCTGTTAATCTGGAGCTAACCATTGAGTAGCCAATGAGGCCTCTCTGTGGGCATGGTTTTCTCCTGAGACTTCTGGGAAATCTCGCAATATTTCCCTCATGAAAATGAGAAGCTTTCTTCCCCAGTTGTTGGGAGTTAGTCTCAGAGACAATGAATCACAGACAAGACAAGATGACAGTGTCCAAGAAGCTGCAGGATCCGGGAGAGAGATCACACGGCTTTGCCCTGATGAAGCCAGACCTCTGAAGCTGGGACGAACACATGGAGATCTCTGCCAGTTGATGGAACCTGAGCCCTGGAAGCAAGAAGCCATGGGGAGACCTCTACAAGTGCCGGGATTCTGCACCCACTGACCTGTGACTTTGTGAGTCGGAAGGAGACTTTATAGACTGATTTTGGACATATGTGTTAATATCAGACTTATGAGTTTGAACTGGACTGGGTTGGGATGCTTTCTCAATGTCCTATTCCTCTTGTATATAAACCTTTCCCTTATATCCATATACATGTCTATGAAATTTGTTCCTTTAGTCTACCTGGACTAACACACCTGAGTATGGGGATCCATGCTTTCTAAATAATGATAGTTGATCATTCTTTTCTGTACTCTCTTCCAGGATCTCCCTTGGCACTGTCAGATAAGCATTGAATTGGTAACCTCATCAATAGTTCAAACTCACCAGCCACTCCAAGGGAGAAAGTTGAGGCTATCTGCTCCTGTAATGATGCACAACTTCAGACATTCTCTATAGGGCCATTGTAAGTAACAGTTGATCTTGTCTGGAAAAACATTGGCCTGATCCTTATCTAGTGATTTTCTTCTTGCCTTTATCTACCATCAATTATTTGTAAAAGCTTCCCCTCACCATTTCTCCTCCCTTTACTAGACTTTCTGTAAATGTAGTGAATATCGCCTTTACTTCCCAGTTCAATTTACTGTGAGTTGGCCTTGGGTCAGTACCATTCAGAGAAATCTTAGAGTAACAGAATAAAACACTACCTGTTCCTGTACCAACCATGCACATGGTAATTCTTGTACTGGAAACCACTGATATGGCTACTATGCCAGCCCATCTCATTTAAAATTTGTCACTTTTAAAAATAAATTCTCTATAAAATAGGATATTCTTTTCTAGAAATTAGCCTTCCCTGGTGAAAGATATACTACCAGTACTTAAAAGACTACAAAAAATGTAGCAAACATTCTAGATTCAGATGTATTCAGAAGAAAGGTCTGGCTTTCTGCAAAATCAGTCAATGCAAACTTTAGTGATGAAAACCACATTCAGTACTTCTTTTGCATACCCTTGTCTATTTCAAGGATGCATGCCTCTCTAGTCTATGGGATCATTGAGGATGGATCCATCATCCTCTCTGTGTCCCTAGTGCACATCATAGGGCCATCCTAGTCACCATTAATGAACAGACGGTAATCCCAAGGAGGTAGGGTGTGGCAGGAAACCTTGGACTAAAAGATCAGTCATTGGTTATGGACATTCTAACTAATTACTCGTCTTTGGGGCTCAGTTTCCATGCATTCTAATATGGAGGTTGCAGTTATGCAATTCTTCGGGCTGCTTAAACTACATTTTCCTGTGATTTTCTGACACACAAATCTGCGATGCTAAACCTGGGAGGGAGTATGACTTTTTAATTTTTTCTACATCACTAAGAGACAATTGTCCTGAAGTAGTTAATGGGGGCTTGTGTTTCAGCTCCTTCAATGTCCATCGATGCCTCTCCTTCTATTCCCAACAATGAATAGTTGGGTCTATCCGTCTCCGCATTTAGATCAAGCTGGATGCTCTCTGACCTACTTGTAGTGTTTCCGTGAAGGTTAGTGGGGTCATTAGTTCTTGTACGGGGGTTATGCAGTTGGTTGTGCATCATCATCATCATCATCATCATCATCATCATCATCATCATCACCATTACCCCATCACCGTTATCATTTGTTGTGTGCTACCATCTGTTAGACAAAGCACTAGAAGCACATTTTATACTTTCCTTCATGCAATCCTTGCACAAACTCAATGAGAGAGAAATTATTATCTTCATTTTATGACTGAGATCACTGAGGCTATAAGGGATTAGCAAAACATAATAGAAAGCTCAGAGGTATTAAATTGCAGGAACTCAAACTGGGTTTTCTGGCGTCAGAACCCACTCTCTTATTCACACCATTCCATGGCCTCCTGAGATGAGTCTACATGTGTATGCTTCCACTGTCCAGTAACACCACATGTTAAGAGCACCTTTTCTTCCCCTCCCAAGTCTCAAGCCATTTGACTTGGACATCAATATGTCTTTAAGAGGGGGAGGATGCATGTCGAACGGCTTTGTAAGTCTTCTAAATCTCTATAAATGTGCAGGCCAGTAAATCTAAGTGAGGCAGACTGGTGTTGCTGTGGAGAGTGTGGTTTTTGAACCTTTGGCTTTAAAGCCTTCTTTTACAACTCACAAGCTGTGGAGCCATGAACAAATTACTTAAGTATAGTATGCCTCAATTGCCTTTTCTAGAAAACTTTAAACAATAGCAATTCATATCTCATAATATTATTTAGGAATCTAGTGAGTCTCTAGAATGAATGTCATGTGGTGTTGTTTTTAGGAACATGAAACAAATAATAAATATAACATGCTTTCAATGTTGTAGTCCTGCATGAATTTGAAAGCACAACTCAAATGATACTTTCTCCACAAAATATTCCACAAACTGTCAGATACGCATTTTCCAGAAACTTATTAGATTTATTTGTTTAAAAGAAAGAAGTATAACATCAATATCAGCGCCCAAACAAATGAACAAATAAAAAATATTTTAGAAGATTTTTTCCTGGTACTTAAGCATTTAATTTAATGTATAATTTCGTGTCTGGGGTGAATCAGAGTTACTTGGGAAAAATTGCTTTATGAGGTTATTAACTTATATGCAAAACCTGTCATTTTGGGACCTTTCTCCCATGTCCTAGGCACACAGTGACTCTGATCCCTGGTTTGAATCAAAATGGTTGAGTGTGAATGCATACATAGGACATACAGGCTTCATATAAAATTTCCCTGACCTTGAATGTCCACATACAGTTTCTATGAAAATGTTATCAATTTAGATGTTCCCTTTTCATTGTAATTCTTTTAGTAAACCTTCTTACATTCTTATGAAATAAAAGAGAATAAAATATGGGTCAATAGAGTGAGGAGTATATTTATCTTTGAAATCCCATAACTTGTAGCACTACTTGGCATACATAGTTTTAGATGGAACCATATTAATACATGAATGTTCAACTATTTTCGACCTATGTAAGTAGTTGTTTATGGTTCAATCTAACATTGTCTCAAGAAGTATTTGTTTTATTTAAAGCTGTTTCAATTCTGATGCATTAGTGATGAAGGGAAAATACAAAGGAATTGTTTTTTATTTCTTTGAAAATTATAATGGTATTGTCTTCTCGTTTCTTGGTTTGTCAATAGTAACTGTTTATTCAATAAACTGAATATGATACCTGCCTGCCTTGCCTTTGATGTGACAGGTGGTTGATGCCTGGAAGCGCTCTGACTTTCGACTTCACTTCATATTTAATTTATTACATGTCACTCTGTTGCTGCTGCTATTGATGAACTTTATAGTGTAAAATGATTATTTGTTAAAGATTTCACAGTATTTTTTTTAACTTTATAACTCCTTCAACAAATCCTCTGTAAAGACATTTTCAAGATGCAATCAAAGATAAAGAACTTCACAGGATTAAGGATTTGGTCTACTTACTCTCTACATCCTCTACTTCACATCATTACAGGGGTCTTATTTTTCATAGAGGCTTTCATTTAGAAAAAAGATCTAAAGAATTTGATAGATTTTTATGAATACTGGGAGTCGACTATCTGTCTGGCTGAGAATAAAATGTGAAAAATAGAAATATAAATCACATTTCCTGCCACTGAGGGGCAGTTCTCAAGGAAGTGCAGGGAAGCATATATGTACTCTCCAATGTGAACTCATATGTGTTTGGATTTTATTTTTTTAAGCAAGATCATGTCTCCCTTTGATAAACTTATTTTGCAATTCTCTACTGTTATTGTAATATTAAAAACTCCATCAAATATAACAGCTAAATACCAAAGATTTGAATGCTGAATGAATACAAAAATATAAATTTGTATTTGATACAAGCCCCGTCAGTGTCTCTGAGTGGGTCCTGAGACACAATTCTCATAGCCTTCCCTTCTATACACTTTAAAACTCACTGTGTGTGAGATAAGATAGAGCTTACAGATAAGATAGAGCTTACCTTTCATAAATTAGAAGGACATAAGAAATGCCACAGGAAAAGTACCAAGAAAAAATAAACTCGAGAGGGATGGATGTTACTACTATTTGCATTCACTTGTTCACTGAAAGCATGTGATCTTTTGTTTTGTTTTGTCTTATAACCAGTTGTGGCCAGAGTCCTAGGGATTTCTATTTGAATTAAAATTTAAAGACCACCTTTCAATGAACTGTGAGTGTGTAGATGAAACAAACTAAGACTCAACGATCTGAAATAGTTTCCAAGATTAGTGCCAGGAACTTGCCTAAATATCTAGTGCTCTTTCTTTCCAAGGTGTCATGAAACCTTCCACATTCCTTCTTCTGCGTTTGCATTGTTTTTGTTCCAGAGTTATTTATTACATAAGCATGTATGACTACCAGTAAGATTTTGCTGTGCTTCTAGTGCAGTTTGGATCCCATTAGCTTTTCACTGTGAAAGAACAATGTTGGGCTTTAGTCATTTTCTTGAGCTTTGCGTCTCCTTGTTTCTCCCTTCTATCTTCATTGTTTCCTCCTATTCTATTTCTCAAGATGGGTGGGAGGGTGTTGATGGTCTCGGATTAGAGATGAGACATGTCTTATGCTACTCCCAGGCATATGCCACAATGGGCTAAATATCATGGAAGGGCTATTATAATGTCAAGAATATAGTAGCATGGATTATCGATTTGAGATTTGTTCCCCTCCCATAACATCAGCCAAGGGTGGAGAAAACCTTCTACTAGAAGATCTCCTTGGACAGGTATCCCCAAGAGACAACTTTCAGAACACTCATGAGCATTTAGTGAAATACCCACTGGAAAGACAATCTCTTGAATCTGTTTCCAGAATAGAACCATGAGTTATGAAGAGATGGATCATGTTGGAGAGGAAGAAGAAAAGACCAGAAGGGAAAATCATGCTTTCTCATCCATGTCCATATATTCAAATCTTCATAAGTCACTTTGGTCTTTCATGACCTTTATCTTACTTGTGCTTGTTGTTGTTTGTTTTGTTGTTCTTGGAGTTTCCATTTGCAGTAAACTGAGATGCATTTAGTCCTATGTCCATAGGATGTTTCAGAAATTAAAATCAGAGAGGACAAGTAGTCACCCTGGCAGTTAGAAAATGGCAGAATAGATATTTCTTTAAGCAGTCGGTAAATAATTTTTGTCTAGTATAGCCAATACCAAGAGCTCTGGTGGCATAGCAGTTACATATTGTGCAGCTATCCTTGAGATTGATAGTTCAAAACCACTAGCTGATCCATGAGATAAAGACAGAGTTTTCTACGCTCCTTAATAGAGTCTCAGAAACCCACACGGGCAGTTCTAATCTGCTCCATAGGGTCCCTCAGGTCACCCTTGACTTGATAGCAGTGAGTTTGAGTTTTGTTTGAAATTGATAGTCAATGTTTTTTATAGACAAAGTTCCTACCCTATGACACTTACCTGTTTGAATTCTGATCTAGTTCCTGTCTAGAAAAATCACTGGCTTTTGACAATCAGAAAAAGAAATTGCATTTTCAAAGTTGTAGCCAACTTAAAGATTACTGAGGGGAGAAGCAACTTAAAGCTAGCAAGTTTAACTGTATTTTAAATCTTTATCTGAATTAGGTACCATTAAATGTAATTAGTAACTATAGTAAAAATAATATGTTCATGTTTTAAAAAACAAAAGATCTATTGTTATGTGGGGAAAGAATTCAAGCCACCTAGCTATGGAGGAACACTCTTCTTCCTCGCAGATAACCACAGTTCTGGAGAGTAAAATGATTGGGGCCAAAGAGCAAAACCCAGGCACACAATCCATGTGGAGCCAGTTTAACATAGTCTTTGTACATAGGATGATAAAAATAGCATTTGAAGGGCTAATCTTTCAAACCCAAACTTATAATTATGCAAATATCTCCTCAGGACATTAGTTTGCTTAAAAAAAAGAAGGAAGACATTTTAAATATGTCCTTTGACTTCTTCTGAAATGGCTTAAGGTGACTTAGCAGTTAAAACAAGTAAGAAATAACATTTAAGGTTATTTAAAAAGCCATTCCAAAAAAGAAAAAAGGGCTGATAGAATTGGCACTTTGGGGCACAGAGTTGAGAAGATTATAGTACAGGGACAATTAGTTTATTTTCTGGCAACTGGGTTATAAAGAGAAACTATGTTGTATTGCACAGTAATAGAAAACAGACAAATTAATCTATAAAGAACATACTTTAGGGTTTTAAACTGAGCAGAAATTTAGCATACATGCTCCTATTTGGAGAAAAGAAAAACAAACAAACATATCAGTCAATGTAGTGTGTCTACAACCAGGTTCTTTTGGGTTATATAATGATGTCGATGCACTCAGTTTTCTGAGACCCTAGCCTAATGCTTGAATAGAATCTGGAGCCTCAAGATGAATGTCTGGTTAGCATGCCCATTGTACTGCCATTCTGAAATGGAAGATTTAAAGCAAACTTCAGGAAAGGACTGTGGCTCTTTCAACACTTATCCAGTCTTCTAATAAATGCTTGCTTTGCCACTATTCCATATTGCTTATAAAACAGGACATTCTCCCACCTTTCACACACACTTTTCAAACAGCATTTTAAACTCAAATGGCAGGAGATGGACATAACTCATTCATAGCATAGCTTAAAGTTTGGCGTTTGTAGAGTTCCGTGTACAAACTAGAGGACATCATTTCCATTATTCCTTCTTTTAGTTGTGTAGAAGAAGGATGTTAATCCAAGATGCTGCTAATTATTCTCCTTACTGTATCCATACCCTTGACTCATTACATACTTAACTTCTTTCATCAAGAGATTGATTGAATTTCCTTACTGCTTGAAACCAGACTGACTTTGAGACTAGCTCTGACTAACACACTGGTAAAAGTGACCGAATTGGTTCTGGCCATACATCTCATGTTATATGGCTTACTTAAGCTTAATCTTTTGAAATCCTACCGAATCCCTGTGATAACACTCCAGGGCTACCCTCCTGGATGAGGGCAAGGACCACTGTCACTCCTGCTGACAGTGCTGACTGGATGAAGATGTGTGAGGGAGCCCAGATATGCCCACCACAACCCAGCTACTAAAAATAAAGCAAAACAAAATCCCAAACTCACTGCCATTGCTTCAATTCCAACTTATAATGACTCTGTAGGGTAGAGTAGAACTGTCCCTGTGGTATTCCAGGACTCTAAATTTTATGGGAATAGAAAGTCTCAACTTTCGTCCAAGATTCCCCGTGATTTGTTGAGCCATCATCAATTAAGCAAATGGTTGTTGTTTTCAGCCACTAAATTTTGGGTTGGTTTATTTCCAATTCTATCTATCTATCTATCTATCTATCTATCTATCTATCTATCTATCTATCTATCATCTCTCCATCTATCTATCATCTACCTATCTATCTACCTATCTATCTATCTATCAATCATCTATAGCTATCATCATCTATATCTATCTAATCTATCATCTATCCATTCATCCATCTATCCATTCATCCATCCATTCATAGCTTTGTAGCTATCTAAGTATCGTGAGTGCTCAATGAGCATTCTAAATCATAAATTCTCTATTGCAAGGTTTCTCAACTTGCATTTTTCCCCATGACTGCTTACCTAAGAGCAATTTTAGAGGCCATAGAGGGTGGCACACTCAACTGGTTAACACACTCCATCTGCTTCTAATGGCAGGGGCAGTGGCTTTACTCCTTTCAGAGTTCCCTCAGAACAAAGACTGGTTATCTGCTTCAACAAAAACAGCTACTGAAACCCCTCTGGAGCACAGTTCTACTCTGACATTCATGGGGTCACCACGAAGCCGAGTTGCTTGATGGCAATGGGTACTGATAACAAGATGTTTTAGAATTTCCCCCCTAATTATCCTCCCACAAATTTTAATGCCTCAGATAGACTGTGTATCTATTTCTGCCCAGCATGAATATCTGTATTTTATACATAAAAGAATAGGATTTCTTTTACCCTGTAAGAACCAAACCCTGTCTGCTTGGAGGAGGATATGGTCCCCTTTGAGAACACATGCACTTTTGATGTCTTGGTGGGCATTCCTCTTTTCATGCTGGCCCAGGAATCATCCTATTATTTGCATGAGGTCACAAAGATTACAAGTTTCAAACACAAGAGGTGAAGCTAGGGCAATCTTGTTACTCAATCAGAGTACCTGGTTTCAAATGTACATTTAATAGAAGCCTTGATAAATGGGATCATCTGTCTTTACAACTCTGGGATGAAAACCAGAGTTATGAATCTACGGAGCCCTAGTGGCACCACAGACAAGCTCTTGGCTACTGACCCAAAGGGTCAGAGTTCCATCCAGTCAGGGAGAAAAAAAGAGTCAGTCTGTTTCCATAAAGATTTATAGCCAAGGAAACCTTACGGGGCAGTTGTGTTCTGACTCACAGCATTGTTTTGAGTTTGGTTTGACTTGATAGCAGTGGATTTGTGTTTGGGTAGTGGATCCTGTGATAGGAGGAGAAGCCCTATAAATGCTTCATCGTCATGTTGACAGAATTGGAGGCTGCTCTTTAACTCTCTGTGTATAGAGATTGTTCTTGCAATGAAGAGAATACATTCTCTGGAGACATCCATCCAGCATTCCCTAAATTCACTCACAATACATTTCTTTAAGGATTTATAAGACAGAAAAGAAAATAGCAGGGAGACAGATGAAAACATTTCCTTGATACAGGCATAAAGCTCTAAGGACTAGAAACGCAGAGGGGGGCCACAGCCAGAGAAAGCCTGGAAAGATTAAATGTGTACGTGTCACTAATCACTATATTCAACCTTTAAAAATGCTCTTTGTAAGGAAACGTATTTGCTGAAAGAGAGTGTATAAAGGCACGTGAATCTGACACGAGCCACAAAGTTCGCAGGATGGAATGTGATGGTTATTAAGCTCCTGCTGACTTCCAGCCAAATGTGAAATGTGTCCATGTCTAGTCAATTGAACCTGACCTTGGTTTAAGATGCTATTTCGCCTATGCATGCAAGCAAGGGGCTTGCAAGTTCCTGAAAGTTGGGAGCACCTAGAATCTTCTACACACCACTGTATCGAGTTCTTGCATGCCTCAAAGTTAGACTGACTACCAAGCAATTATCAAAATGTTTCTGAGCTTCTCAGATTCCTAGAGAAGCATGGTTTATCATGTGAAGAGTCTCTCTTTTCACTCAGTTGAATAACAAGTGACGTCCACCCTCCAGCAATGCCCCACAGCAAGAAACACTTGCTTGGACATGCTTTTCAATGTTTGCTTAGAATTTAGAAAGGGATCTGGGAAATCATCACCATCGTCATCAACATCATCATCATCATCATTTAGGAAAACTGATTGATTTCCCTCAAACACAGTGATTGATCCCAAAGCAAAACATGCTCATCTAATGTTCATTTGTATCAGGATGGTTTTGGCTTTGTTTGAAACAGAAATCTGTTGCCCTCTCAAACATGCATTCAATTCTTCTGAAGTTACTTTAGCAATACACACAAATCTTTCTGAAATTACTTGATGCCTCTTTCATATCTGGTTGTGTTATTAAGATACCCTTCTTATGAGCGAACCCTTCTTCAATCCTCATGAGCATCTTCTCAAACTAAGAGAAAATTGAGGGCAGAAATCCCTTCTCTGTCCTTTGTTCTCATCACAAATAAGAAAGCAGTCTAGCCAATGACCATGCTTTATTTCCAGTTCTTATGATGAAATCTCTCTCCACAAATCACTTTGATAATTCTTGGTTATCCTTAGAACCTCATTTTACTAAGGAAGCTTAATATTGCTCAATGTACATGCTGATTCCATTGGCCATTCCATATCCTGCTTGATTTTGGAAGAACGTTCTATTCCTCTTCTTTCTGTCTTCTAGTCATCCTTCTCAGCTCTTTCCAGCTACCATATTGCTGGACCCTTAGACTTAGAAATAAACACTGAGATATTTTTGTCTAGTTCAAATAACCCATCTTTTACTGCTTATTCCTGTTTTGAGAGGTTTTGTACATACAGATTCTTTTCCCTGGGCTTTCTTTATTCACTTCAGAACTCACAGAAATTGAAACAAAAGGATTCGGAGCAAACACTAATGTCATGAATTCCTTCTAGGTAATTGTACTGATGGTCACAAACCCCGTTTCCCCACCACTGAGCCCTTCCAGACATCCTGGATATTCTATTTGCGACACTGTCAGGTACATGTTTCAAAACATGAGGAACATCTTTTTCCTGGTTCATTTCATGAGCTACTATTTCTAACTTAAAAGGGACAGCTTCGATGGGGCCCAGCTATCAAAGGATATATCCACTGGAGTCTTAAAAGCCTGAAGATAAACAGTAGACCATTTACCTGAGAAGAGAACACACCCACACAGAAGAAGCACAACAGCCAGCATAGTCACATGGTGGTGAAAGGTCTAGGCAACAGACATCAAATGGGGTGGGGGAAATATCACTGTGTGCACACATCCCCAAGGCACCCACTGAGGACATGTGGGAGCATGAGCAAGAGTGGTGAATAAAACTGATGGTGCCCAGCTATCAAAAGATATAGCATCTGAGGTCTTAAAGTCTTGAGCATAAACAAGCAGTCATCCAGCTCTGGAGCAACTAAAAGAAACTCACTTGCCTGTATGACCATGAGGCGCAGAAACAATCAGGTATCAGGCATCAAAGAACAAAAATCAAAATCAATGGACTAATTGACTCCCAATATGATCACTGAAGACAAATGAATACAAAGGCAGAGTAGAAGAAACAATGGTGCCTAGCTACCAAATGATTGAAAGTCTGGAGTCTCAAAGACTTGAAGATAAACGAGTCGCCGTTCAGCACAGAAACAGCAAAGTCCACATGGAAGAAAAACAAACCTGTATGATCAAGAGGGGCCAAAGGGAGCAGGTATCGAGCATCAAAGAACAAGAATCACATCATTGTGAATGAGGGGGAGAGCAGGGTGGGGACCTAAGGCCCACAGGTGGGTAATTGGACACCCCTATACAGGGGAGTCATGGAGAGGAGGCAGACCAGTCAGGGTGCAGCCGGGCAGTGATGATGCATACAAGTTTCCTCTAGTTCCTGAAGCCTTCCTCTCCCCACTATCATGGTCCCAACTCTACCTTACAAATCCAGATGGATTGGAGAAGCTATACTGGTGGAGAGGGGAGCTGGAGATGTGGGGAAACCAGGATGGATGAGCCCCTTCGGGCCAATGGTTAGATTGGAGCTTCTGGAGGGGTGGAGAGAAGGTGGGGTAGAGAGACAGCACCAACTGCAAGGATATACACATAAGCTCCTATTTGAAGGATGAGCATCAGGGGAGTCGGTTGGGGGAGAGGTCGGACAGTGTAAGACGGGAGAGAACAATAATAATTTATAGAGCAGTGAGGGTTGGTGGGTAGGGGAGAGCAGAGGAAGAGGGGAAAAGATGGGAAAAGCAGCAGACATGTGAAGGTGCTTGGCACAGTATGTTTACTTATGTACTGTGAAAAATGATGTATGAGCCCACAATAAAATGATTTTAATTAAAAAAAGAGACAGCTTCAAAAGGTATTCACCTGTTCATTGACATAGTACACATATTGATCCACTACTTCTTGTCAAAATGCATGTTTCAACATTGAAAGATTCTATAGGAAAATATATTGGATGATGCAGAAAACATTGAGAGAAGATGGAAAGAATACACCAAGTTACTGTACCCCAAATACCTAGTCAACATCTTACTATTCCAGGAGATAGCATATGAGCAAGAATCAATGGTGCTGAAGAAAGCGGTTCACATTGTCCTGAGGGCAATCATCAAAAACAAGGCTCCAGGAATTGAATGGGATGAACATGGCAATGTTCCAACAAGTGGCTAGAGCACTAGAATCACTCATGCATCTGGGCCAGAGAATCTGGAACCCAGCTAATTGGCCAGCTTCTTCAACCTGCATGCTCAGTAAATACTCAGAGAAGTTGGTATCTATGAAGAGGAACGTGGGATCAGGATTGAAGGAAGGCTTATTAACAACTTGCAATATGCAGATAAGACAGCCTTGCTTACTATAAGTGAGGAGGATGTGAAACACTCATTGATGAAGTTAGATGATATTGGGTTTCAGAATGGATGACTACTTAAAGAAATCAAAATTCCTCCAAATTGGACTATTAGGTAACATGAGACTCATAGAAAGGTGGACCATTTTCAAGGATTTCATTTTGCTTGAATCCATAATAAATGCTCACGGAAGCAGCAGTCAAGCTTTCAAAAAATAATTTGTGATAGGTAAATCTGCTACAAAAGACTGCTTTAGAGTACTAAAAAGCAAACATGTTTCTTTGAGGACTAACGTGCACCTGATCCAAACCATGTTTTTTGTTGTTGTTCTTTTGTTTCTTTAATTGCTTCA
Source organism: Nesogale talazaci (assembly GCA_004026705.1). Lineage (NCBI taxonomy): Eukaryota > Metazoa > Chordata > Mammalia > Afrosoricida > Tenrecidae > Nesogale > Nesogale talazaci. The sequence continues at coordinate 15,844 of PVJH01000084.1, forward strand.
TGTGATAGCATATTTGTCTAGGTAGGCTATAGAAACAAGTCCATAAGCCTGTGTATGTATATAAGAGAAAGCTTTATATAAAGACTTTCATATACATTAAGAAAGCATTCCAACTCAGTTCAGTTCAAGGGCATAAGTCTGACATTAGCCTATATGTCCATATATAGGCTATATGTCCAAATCTATAAATTCCTATTCAGACTCAGGAAACACATGCAATGAAGTCAAATACAGGACAATTACTATCCAGTGGGTAGAAAGTCTTTGGAGCTAGCACTTCCAGGGGCCTCTCTGTGGCTTCTCTGGCTTCAGAGGTTGATTACAGCCATGTGGTTTGCTTGGCTCAGGGCACTGGGGCAATTCCATGTGTCTTTTCAACTACAATGTCTCTCAGGGAAGTCAGCAGAGAGAGGGAGTATCAGATTTTCCAGAATTCTCAGGAGAAGGCCATGCCCACACAGAGGCCTCATTGGCTATGATCTGAATGACAGGCTAGACTCCACCACTACATGGTTAATCCTTAAATTGACAATGATAAGACTCCCACAGTTAGGTGGTTGTTTTGTTTTGTTTTTCTTTGCCAACATGGTACCTGTAAGAAGATATGGATGGAGTTTAGCCTGCCAGTCAGTTCACAGCTTGATGACCTCCTTTGGAGGTGTGACTGAGATGGTTTCCTGGAGGCTGGTATCTCTTCTCTCTCTCTCTCTCTGTCTGGCTTTGCCTTCCTTTTGAGAAGACATTCTGAGACATGTACAAAACCTGTGATGTGGCCACCATCATTGAATCCACACAATTTTGTACCCACTCTCTTGTGATCTGTCTGCATTATGCAACATTGCGTGTGGCTGTGTGAGTCTGATGATGGACTTATGAACTAGTATTGGACATATGGGCTTGATATGGACTGGCTGGGACACGTAATTGATATGCAATTATTTCTCAATACAAAATTATCTCTTGCACATATTTGAATGTCCCTGGATTTGCTTCTCTAGTCAAGCTCACCTAACACACTTCATATGCATGCAAAAGTTAGACCTTGAGTAGGCAAAATCAAAGAAGAATTGATGCATTTGAATGACGGTGCTGATGAAGAATATTGTCAGTATCATGGACTATCAAAAGAACAAACTAACCAGCTAAGGAAGAAGTGAAGCCAAAATTCTCCATAGAGGCCAGGATGGTTAGTTTTCATCTCATGTACTTGGACATGTTGTAAGGAGAGATCAGTCCCTAGAGAAGGACTTCATGTTTGACAACTGAAAGGTACAGCGAAAAGGAGGAAGACCTTTGGAGGATGGATTGACACCCTAGCTGCAACAATGGATTCAACCATTAGAACAGCTGTAAGTCAAAGGTGAGATCAAATGATAAGTTACTAATGGTTTGCCTAACTACATCATCCATAATATACTTTACAAAGTTCTTTGTTAGCAAGGCTACTCATATTCCTAGACTATGATCAGAGGGGATTCCCTGAAGACAATCTATTTGAGGACTGTATAAATGAATTTCAAGCTCCCATTATCATCCACAGGGTCCTTCAAATACCACAGGGGTTCATACTTTAAACTGCTATTCTCTTCCTCCCCTTGGATTATTTGCAAGTCTTCTGTGACATAGGCTGGTGTGATTTTTCATGTGGACTTAATCAATGCCTCACTTATATAGTTGCTTGTCTGAAGAAAAACTTTTAAAACCCCAGATGCTATTCCTTCTGACAATCAGGAACTTTCTGGTTGCTTAACACACTTTGCTACAATACAACCATTTTGAGTGATGTTTTCATGAGGGTGAATATTTTAAAGTTGTTTCCTTTTTTATTTTATTTTATTTTATTTTATTTTTTTATTTTATTTTATTTTTTTTTAGTTAGGCATCACTGCCCTGGTGGTGGGAATAGGAGGCCCAGCCTTTGCTCCTGGGAGCCGGAATCGAACCTCCATCCCAGTGGGCCGCAGTCCCGCGCACAACCACTACGCCACCGGGGCTCAGCTAAGTTGTTTCCTTTTTTAATATTTTCATCTTTCTTTTTCACTGAGATTTGTCCATTTTGATTTGTCATTTTTTTTTCCTTGAGTTTTTGTTTGCTGACTTATTTCTTCAGCTTTTGGTGAATAATATGTAAGTGAAATTCAGGTTAAGTAGGTCTATGGAGACAGCAACTGAATTAATACTTACGTGGGGTATGGCAGGCAAGGTTAGTGGGAATGTGGAATCAACAATGATGAATACGAGAAGAACATTTTCTGAAATTGATCGTGCTGGTGATTTCACAACTCTTCTTCATATGGTTGGCCAATTATGTTACAAGATATGTAAAATATATGCCCCCAAATATTCTTTTAAAAATGGGGCTGATGATGGAATTTGTCCACGAACCTCTTGAAACCCTCTTATATGTAATTTACATATTGGTCATGGTTTTATAATTTCATATTAAAACATAGTTCTAATGATAGGTTCTTTAACTCTACATCAAACATGTCATCATTTCAACATGGCACCAATAACAAATAGATGAGTAAGCTATCGAAAGGACAAATGGTTGTCTGGAGAGTGCAAACTTGGGCAGTGTTTCCTCTGGTTGTGCAGAGGGTTGGCTGTGAGTCCGAGCTGCCTGGTAGACACCTGACAGCAGCAGTCACTCTCTGTGTCAGCAAGCTGAAGTGTAGTCACACACAGGCCATCGGACGTGACTAGGTGAAGAATGGAAGTCAACTGTCTTGACTAAAACCTACTGGTGTGGGAGCACCCTTTATCCAAAGTAATAATTGGACTTGAAGATGCATTTTCCAGTGGGGAGACTGCATGGAGAGGGAAAGGAGTGAAGAACAGCAGATGGACCTTTTTACAAGTCCTCTCCCAGTCCAGGTAGGCTGCAGGCTGCAGTTGGAGCAGGACAGAAATAGCAGCACCTGCTTAAATCTGCAATCTCACAACCTGAGCCCCAAGGATGAGCTGTGCCTGAGGCAAAAGTGCCTCCATTAGGACTGAAGGAAAGCACCCGCTTGCTCTTTAACATTCTGTTAATTATTCAGGAGCCTGGGCTTCTGTGCTTCTTCCCCATCACCGGCCCTCCTCGCAGGTGGACAGGTCAGAAGTCTGGGGAAGGACCGGGCTTTGTCCTCATTTCATAGAGAAATCCAGCATATTCGTTCATCCTTTCAGGGGCCTCTGCTTTTTCTTTCATAAAATCTGAGGTTTGATCTAGAAAATCATTTTAGTTCTCACAGCCTGGACCTTCTGCCTTCCTTACTGTTTTCCTGTGTCTTTCCATCCAACCTAACCATCTCTGCACACATTCCTTTTTTCCTTCCTTCTTCAGGGTTGCCTAACCCTTTCCACTGTTCTTCCCTTTCAAACAAGTGCAGGTAAGGCAGTAATCTGTGTCCCCATCACTAGCAATGGTCAGAGAGAGGGAACACAGCAGTGCTAAGGCTCGCATCTCAGTCTGTGTATTTCACTCAGCTGGATGGATCTTAAAGGGTAGGCATTACCTTTGTCTTCTCTGAAAGTCCCAGAGCCAAGGGAATTCTACATACCTAAGTGGAACAATTTTGCAAAGTCTATCAGGGATTATTCAAATGGTCACTTCATGCTCCATTCTGTCAATTGTGCCCCTTCTCTCTCCCTGTCAATTCTTTCAACTTCCTTCCCTATCAGATCACCTAACCCTGCAATCCCCTGTGATTTTCTTATTTTGCCTTCTCATAAACCACCATACTTCTGCTAACTTACTATCTTTTTGTCATCTAGAGCCATTTTATGTTTCCATCATGCTTTCTTCCCGCTTATTGTTTCCTGTTCTGCATACCTCCCCATTCTATAGATGCTTCTGGGCAGTCTTCACACACTCCATCTTCTCTCTTTTAGTCTGAATTCTGTCCTGTCTTTTGTCTCCATTCCCCATTCTCCCTTTCAGCTGCAAAAGATAGGGGAAAGTTAAGAGTCCTAAAAGGAAGTGGGATATGGATTCCCCCTGTGTGACTTGAGTAGACTACTTAACTTCAAATGTATGATATGTTCGTCTTCCAAATGGGCAGATGTCGGGCACTCTGGAGCACTTATGATATCAGATAACATCCACTAAACTTTGTGTCATGACAGGTAATATTAAACACATGTCACATGATCTCCATGCAGAATTCTTAGTTTGGTACCATAAAAATAAACAATGACAAAAAAGTAAATAAACAATGACTCCTCTAATAGTCACCATTGTTTTTAATTATCTCCATTAAGAAAGCCAGCAACCACAAAATGTTAATTTCTGATCATACTCCATAGCTTTTCCATTTCTCCATTCTGTTTTCCAACTTTCTGCTTCTCCTGGGTCAGTTCCCACCATCACCACCAAGTGTAGGTAGAGTTTCTTCCACACTTGATGACCCTATGAGAAGAAATGCTCTCCATAGAGCTTTGGGTGGTGGATTTTTTTTGGAAGTAGATCACGAGGAATTTCTAAATAAACCTCAACCAGCAACTTTTAATGCATTCGCTGGGAGTTGGGCTATTTGTGCCACCCAGGGAACTCCATGACCAAAGTCAGGTGTCCTCACAATCCTCTAAACACTCTTGTCTTATGGTCAATGCAAATTTGAGTTATACTTAACTGTTGATTGACCTATATTCCCGGCTTACAGGAGGAGCCATGTGTACTATTGCTACTCTAGAAGCAGGCAAAGAGCCTAGAGATGGAGCTTCAAATTTTTTTGAGAAGATGGGATGCAAGGAAATTGTATTTTTTCTCTTTTTTAATTATTTAAATTTAATATGAAGTTGATGAGCTAAAATATCAATCCTCATGTAATTTACAATAAAGAGTTGTTATTAAAAAATTAAGATTACTGAATGGAATGTATTTTTGTTCCTGTCATGATAAATTAAATATTTAAAATTTGAAGAAGAGGAGGAGGCAGGAGGAGGAGAAAGAGAAAGATAAGGAGAAGAAGGTAGAATTCTGCATGGGCTTTTGAAGTCTCCCCACCCCCTCACATTAGATACCAGGCACAGAACTACAATGAAGAAAGTATGGCATCTAAGCCTAAAATTTAAGAGGTGATCACTTTCAGAATTGTGCACTTGTGTTTCCAATGGTTCGGTGATTTAATTTGTTTCTGTATCCTCCCTCCTCCTCCTTTTATTTCAACTGGACCAGCCTTTCCTTAGTTCCGCCTGCGTTCTTTTCCACTCTTCTCCTATCTCCTGCTCTCCTTCGTGCTTCTCATGACTTGACTCTTTCCCCTCAGAATATCAATGTACTCGCCTCCTCTCCATCCCTCCTTGATTCTCAGTCACTCTCTTTCCTTCAGACCCTCCTCAGCCCTTCCTCTGTTCGCACGCTCATCTGTGACAAACTCACTGCTTACTGCTTCTTTCTGTATTGATTTATAGGGGCTATTTTGTCATTGCAGGAAAAGGATTGCTGTCATAGTCCAAAAGATCACACTGGGCACAAAAGCACGGGCAGGTTTTGTTTGATGTGGACAATTTTATTCCTATTGAATTCTCAGAGTTTTCAAACAGCTGCAGATCTCTGAACTGAAAACATCTGAGCTATATGTTCATCCTCCCTTTCCTGAAAGTGCGCAGGCATTTTCTTAAAGTCTTTAACAATATTCTCTATATCTCACTGAACAGAGGTCATATCATTAGTAGAACCCTGGGTTTATACTAAAAAGGTAAAGTTGTTAAATTAAGAACATATCTTGGTACAGGCCTTTAAAAGCGAAAGAGACAAGCTCCAATTCAAATGATTTCCATCTTCCTATCACGTGCTCACTGCCCCTTCCACTTGCTTAAGGTCAAACCCTTTTGAACATTTCCGTCTACCCACACACCCAATATTAGCAACATAGTCACTTTTATAATTATTATGTCCTACAAAAAAAAAACTTTAAACTGCAGAATTTATGAAGTAGGACCCAGGTACCTTCTTCACAGATTCTTAAACCTACCAGATAAGCTTGCACAAACAAAGAGCGGAGAAACTGAATGTGTTTGTGCTCCAGGGAAGGATAGCTAGGTACAGTTGGATCTCTCCCAGTCCACCTTCTGTGACGCTGCAGATTGACCGTGGTAGCTAGCCAGCATGCCCACTTGGTGAAATATAACTGGACTCAATATTCACTGCCTACATTTAGCTAAATAAAAACAAACAAAAGCAAAAGATCCACTGCTAACAGGTTAATCCTGATGCATGGAGACCCTAGAGGTCATAGTAGAACTACCTTTTTGGGTTTCCGAGGCTGTACACTGAAAGCAGACAGATAGGTCTTTCTCCTGGGGTTTGACTTGAATCCTGACGTTAACACATTCAATACCGGATATATATATATATATATATATATATATATATATATATATATATAATTTTTTTTACCAACTTACCCAAGTGTCTGAGTATTTTTTCAGCTGTTGGTTTCTTTTTTCATTAAATCATAAATGGATGGTGTTTTGCATTACACCACAAAAAGAATAAATTCTGGATCTGTCTGCAATTAGCAGTTCTAACTGATAATCCACTTCATCAACAGGACTCCTTACAGGTCTTAGTCTCCCAACGCATGACCTCTAAGTTGACTCTGACTCAGAGTGACCACTTAGGTCAGAGAAGAACTGTTCCATTGAGTCTTTAAGACTATCACTCTTTATGGAAGTAGAAGAACTCATCTGTCTCTTTTCTTTTGGCTAGAAGGCAGTAAATTCAGGTAGCTAAAAGTATCGATTCATGGGAAACCCCACATTTCAGAAATTCTATCTCTGTCCAGAGAAGGACAGGGCAGTGCTTAGATTGTCAAGAAGAGAGTGGGATCCTTCTTCAAAGAAGAAAGGACTGCTAATTGGCAAAGTATAAGATACAAATTCTCTTTATAAGAGTATCTGACAATAGCTATCGCAATTATAAGCTGCAAAATTTGACATGGTATTTCTGCTCCCATGGATGTATCCAAAACCATAATGGCACATGTATAAAATATAAATATGCCCAGTGAATATTGATACATTGTTTAAAATTAAAAACAAAATTAATGGAACTAATCTAAATGTCCATAAATAAAATAAATTTTGCTCATGCCTTGAAATACTTTGGAGCTGGCAAATAGAATGAACTTTTGTGTACTAGTATGGAAACTCTTTTCGGCATGAAATCAAGTGCTAAATAAGAATTTACATATGTGATTAAAGTCCATTATCAATTGACTGTCAGTTAATCAAAAGGAGATTATCCAGAATGGGTTTGGGTCAATTAGTAAGAAGGTTTTTAAAAGCAGTCTTGGAGCTTATGTGGGATAGCTATTTCAAACGATCCAGTGATCTGCTTTCTCTCTCTCTGAATCTTCTTTTGCAGACCATTGTCTATGGACTTCAGCACTTAGTCTATTCCTATGTAATTCCTGCTTATTTATAACCTGACCTTTTGGCAAGTTGACCTATTGATGTCAGATATATTTAGATAGTTCTCTCAATTAAGTATGTCATTTCTGTGGAATATGTGTTTGTAGCAGTATGTCTCTGTGTAACAGGGCATTGAAAAGGAGGATGACCTTTGCAAGAAGGATTTGCATAGTGGCGACAACAATCCATTCAAATGTAAGAACACCTGAAGGAGGGCACAGAAATGGTGGTGCTCCTTTCAGTGTACATAGAATCACCATGAGTCAAAAAGAACATGGCCGCATCTAACAAAAACAACAACAGCAACAACAACATATCTATGTGTGTGATAGTTTCTATAATCTTTATAGGAATATCTGAGCCTTTCCTAATGAATATTTTCTATAAAAATGAATGCATATGCATATAGGGTATGTATGCATTTTTACATAGCTGCTTATGTACCCTTATACTTTTTGGATGATTTGTGATAGGAAAAGCAAAACTACTTATCAATAGTTGTTTCTTGGTTGTGATCTGTGTGTAGGAGGAAATTTATCTCTATCCTTTTTGTTTTTACTATTACACATTCTCTTTCTCAAAAGAAAGTCTTATTTTTTAATAAAATATGCACCTTAAATTACTGCAAACATGCAGTATCCATCCAGTGAGGTCCCTTCTCATCAATTGAATAACAGTTGCTTGGTTGCTTGATTAACTGTTTCCTATCACTTAGTCAGAGATTTAATTTTATATTTAACTTATATTTCATAACCAAAGGTACATTGAATCCATAAAATATAAGTCACTAGGTGGTACCCCCAGGGACCTGAAGATGAATAAGGTGAACCAATCCAAGTTTCAATGACCACATAGGCTTTCTGTGGAGCAAGCAGAGGTGATGGATGTAAGATGGCCACTGGAATGATGACATTGTCATAAAGGAGAACAAGATCCATAGGAGAACCCACTGTGGAGAATTCTGATATTCTGCTGCAAATCTCCTGAGTGAACCCATTCTGGATTACAAAGATAGACGTTAGCATTATATGGGTAGATTTAATAGACTTACAACACTGGTAAGTCATATGCTCTATGAGTAAGTAAAATGTTGAGTCAAGTCATTCATTTTAGTAGGGAAGAAAAGAAGGGACCAGACTGTACAACTAGTACAGAGTAGTCATTTTTGGTTCAGCTTTACTTAATCCTAATTTCTCTTTTTATTCCTTCTTTTTTCGTTTTTTTGTATTCAAAGACCATTGAAAACATGTTTTTGCATTCCATCTTCTTTTTTCTGGAGATACTGCTATTAATGTGGTGGTAGTGATAGTAATATGGATGGGCTTTCCTGCCAGTCATGACACTTACTCTGTTCCAGATTTTTCTATGTATTTTACAAGAATAGGTTCATTTTATCGATACACAACTCCTAGGAAGCTACTTAACCATTTTCCAATAAAGAAAAGCCTTAAGAAATTATTAAACATGCTGGTGGCTATACAGTGCCTATATCTTTTTTATATGTGTTGTGTTAGTCTAGGTTGACTAGAGAAATAAATACAAAGACACTTATGTATGCAAGAAAGAGCCTTATATCAAAGAGCATGTCAGCACTGACATGGGTCTCTGTCTGACTTCTCCAGCTCCAGAGTTCCATTAGCACTGTTCCATGTATCTTGACAGCAGGAAAATGAAGCAAAGAATGTGTGTGTCCAGCCTTCAGGGAGAAAGACAGGAATTCCCAGAATTCTCAGTAGATGATCATGTCTGCACAGAGAACTCATTGGCCTGATTCACCGGCTAGACTCCACACCTTGGCTCAAGTTGACAGGAGATTGCGTAAATTCCACATGAATTGTACTACCACCTGCATATATTGTGGTAGAAAAAAAAGCAAAATATGAAAATCCAGACTTTGCACTTGGATACATTTGGAGGAGATCAAATGTAAACAATGATTGTCAATCAAAGTAAGATGGTTCATGTGTCCCAAGCAAAAAAGAAAAAAAAACAGAAAACAAAACAAAACAAAAAACAAGAGAGAAGTTCAGGGGTTCAGGGCTCTTGCAATTCTTCTATGCTGAAAATCCAAATGTACATCCAAAGACATTATTGTTCAAAACAGATGTCTTCTTGTCAAACACTGCTAGATTCTCTATATAACTTGCACCATGTGCACTCACATACATGCACCAGCATACAGATTATCTTGACACTTCCATATCTTCCCACTTCTGCAGTAAGATCACTTTGATTTCTTAGCCGATGGCTCATAATGATCATTCAGTAAGGATTAATGAGGAGTTTACAATGCAGGTTCTGGAGTTTGGAAGATTAAATATCAAATACCATTCACTGGGTAATTCATTTAGTCTCTCTCATGATATAGCACCAACCTTATGAGGTTGTTTTGACAACACAATCCAAAATCATTTGTGTTTCCCCAAATGTGTTTGCTCCCTTTCCCTTCTCTTAACTTGTTTTTCCCCTCAGTATCACCCATTCCTGTGATAGGGCTCAGGAATGGGGAGACCTCATTATAGATTTATATAGATTTATATATTATAGATTTATATAGCCCATTCAGAAGACAATATCTTCTCTTCCTTTAAGCCTTTGATCCCAGCTGGCATGGGGCGCCCACCAGCAATGTCATCTTCAAAATACTTACTCAGATCATATGGTGTATGGTTCATTGACACCAGTCAGGCTTTCTTCCAGGCTCTCTAGTCCCCTGGTGAGCAGACAGGATGTGAAGACAGGGATTTTTGATAATCCATAGATCAAATGACTTATAAATGTCCCAGTTTTCTTAGCATCTATGAGTTAAATTGAATCATGCACCTATCTTCATCTATTCTTCTTGAGGAAAACTTTCTCTGGAACAAGGCACACAATTACACACAATCAGTAAAGGATCTTCTCCTTGATTTCAACAGACTTCGCTGTATTGTCTTTTGCATGCATTCCAGAGAACCTTGGCGATGTAAGTGAAAAGCCAGGTGAAAGATTTCACCAAGATATAAAAACAATGGAAGTCAGATGCTGAGGAAGAGTTGATGCACATGATCACAGACTATTGTTGGAATTTCATGTGGGAGTTCCCTGGCACATCCTACTCTTGGAAGTCTTACAAAACCTTTTTGGGACTAGAGAATTTGTATCAGAAATCTGTGGTCTTTGTATGAAATAAGTAGATTTCCATGAAGTACACTTTTAAAAGTTTTTAATATGCTTATTTCGTATTTATGTTAGACAAGGTTCTCTAGAGAAACAAAATCAAGACACTAATCATTTTATATATTTATTTAGCTATATATAACATAAGAAATAAACAACTAATTAATCTATAGAGCAGTACAAATAGCTCAGGGCAACTCACTGCAGTTCTTCAAGTCTTCAAGTGAGAGCTGCCGAGTAGTGCTATGTGGAGAAATTCAGGCTATTTGGCCACAGGCAGCACACAGCAAGGTGGATCACCAACAGTCAGCCAGATGACAGGATCCGACAGTCCCCAGCTCAAGAGATGTATACTCCAGTAGTGTGGTGAAGCAGGATTAGAAAGAACCTCAAACTATAGCCTGGGTTAGGTGGTTAGGTGTCCCACAGGCAGTGTCGCTTGCAAATCGAGACAGAGAACAAGCAAGTCAGTCACACACCGGTCTGATCATTAAAGTACAAGAGACAAGAAAGAGGAGAATCGCAGAGCCATTTGTCTCTCCATCCTTCAATGAATCCCACATATGGCCATTGGCCATGTCGGTACAATAAACCTACCTATCACAATGCTTAAAGGGTACTTATTTAAATACCACATTAAAATATCCTGATTTTTTATGGGTGAGTAGAGTGAAGACTGGCATATCACATATGTTCTGGATCTCAAATATGGAGCTTATAGGTGAAACTGGTGCCAGTAGGACAAACACCTAAAAAAGAAGTCTAACCTTTAAGGTACCAAAATGTGTGTTGGCCAATGAATTAAATGTAATCAATTGAACAAAATTACCAGCATTATCCATTGTGATAGTTAAGCTTAGTGTTCTCAGTAGGCCTCCATAGGAGTAGGCAGGTGGGGTTTAGTAAGGTCACAGTTAGATTGGAAGGCCACTGAGAGAAATGTTTTCTGAGGCTGGTCTCCCATCTTTCTTTCACCTTGGTGATCAGAGCAGTGCGCTGCTGCTTGAGCTCCTCCTCTGCCTCCATGATAAGGTGCCTTCCCTGTGGGTCAAGTCAACCGGTGGATCATGTAGCTCTGTGTGTCTCCCTAGAGTTTGAGACTCCATTGGGGCTCGCTTCGCTAAGCTCCTAGTTATTGATTGTTCCCGCGCAACCCTGCTATTTGCTCCCTGTGGCTGACCATGCTCCCTGAGGGCAGGTTCCGATGTCTGGTTCCTTGACCTTGAACCAGTAGCCTCATAAGTTGAAGGATCTTCAAAATCTTAGCTGCTCCACAAATTATTCTGAGCCTTGTCTAGTTCCAGAGATTGTACCTCGTCAATCTGGACAATTTCAACACAGACAAGTTGATTCCTATTATCATTAGCCATACAACCATTGTCCTCAGCTGTGGGTATTGTATTCCTTTGACTCTCCTGCTCAGTCAGTGATGCATAATGGGGCTGTGAGGTCATCATTGGATGGTTTCCCAATTGAGGATGAGGATAACGCATTCACATACAAATCAACTCATTTTCTCTCCCAATTTCTTCTCTGCCTCCCCCCTCCCAGATGGAGTCTGGAAACTGCTTGCACATTAAGGCTGTTATAGAACCAAGCTATAATTTTCAGGCTAATGGAAGATGTATTGGCAAAAGTTGACATTAAGTGGAACTAATTGCACTGTAACTGCGAAATAACTAAGAAATAACTACCCTGTAATTTATGGTGCAGTGTGGACTACTCAGTAACTTTGGAGCTCTTCATATAGCAGGGAGATTAGTGATGCATGAGCTTCCAAACTTCCCACCATTTAGGAGGCCATGGAAAATAAAGATTGTGTGTTGTACCAACATGCAAGCTTGCAGTTTACAGAGGCAGCCTGCCCTATTTGGGAGATAATGACCCACGCCAGGGCTTAGTGGCATGGAATTGTGCTTCTTGGGATCTTAGTTACAGAGATCCATTGTTAGACCACAATCAAAATCCTTGAACATATTTTGAGAGGTTATTTTTAATGTTTTGACTCCACTAAGGGATAGATATTTGCCATGAACATTATAAATAAAGGTAGTGGGGTGGGGTAAGGACAAGTGGCAAGAAAAGTGGTTTTATCCTCATGTGACTGAGAGCTCTCCTATCTACTCGAGCTAAGAATTCTAGTCCCTCCAAAGCATCTGCCAAGCCACAGTCCAAGTACAGGATCTATTTGCATTCTGTTGACTACCATTACCCTCTAATGGTGCCTATGGTACCCTCTTCTTTTTACACAGCACCTGTGTCCCCAACCCACTTATGAGCTTTTGCCACTCAGTCTCAAAAGTCAAGAATGTGCTCAGACCACCCACTGCTTCTGCTTACAATCCTTAGATGAGTTGTCTGGTATAAAGGACTATTTTCAAAGTTTATTTTAAAGCTTCAAATGCCATGTAAGAATAATAAAAAGAGGCACACTTTTTTTGGGGGGGGGGCAGTGTGTATGTGCGGTAGTCTGGTTAAATAGGTTAGATCTCAGAAGTGCTGCAGTGAACAAGATGATCTAACTATGGGAACCTTCATTACCTTTGCCCAAACTTTGACCAGAAAAAATCCTGTGTGTAGGTGTCTATGAGTATGTCTCCATGCCCTACCAAATTAGTGTCCTTTAGAAAGTGCTTTGAAAATAACTAAAAAGCTCACTGCAAGAGTCCTTTCTGACTTCCAGTGATCCTGTAGGATAGAGTAAAACTTCCCTTGTGAGTTTCAGAGGCTTGTAACTATTTGCTGCACAAGAGCTATTTGGAGGAGCAGAAAGCAAGGATATCATTCTTTAGAGCTCAGGCGTACCTAGTCAGCTGCAGGCCTGATACTCTCAAGTGCCTCATAAGCATGTGAAAGTTGGACACTGGATAAAGAAGACTGAAGAAAAATCGATGCATTTGAATTATGATCCTAGGGGAAAATATTTAGAGCACCATGGACTGATAGCTAAAAGGGCAAACGAGTCTGTCTTGGAAGAAGGAAGGCCAGGGTACTGCTTAGAGGCATCCAGGGAAAGACATCATCTGTCATACTTTGGACATGTTGTCAGTGGGGCCAGTCTTTGGAGAAGAACAGCTTCTTTGGTAGAGTAGAGGGACAATGAAAAAAAGAAGGTCTTCAAGAAGAGGACTGACAATGTGGTTACAACCACGAGGTCAATCCTAGAAACAGCTAGATAGCACATAACAACTCTTTATGCAATTAAAAAGACTCATCCGTCTCCCACAGAGTGACTGGTGGTTTTGACCTGCTCATTTTGTGGTTCGCAGCCCCACGGGTAGCACACTACAGCACCATGGTTCCTCACTGAGAAATTCCCATCCCAATTTAAATCCTCACGATTTAAATATTACATTTTTCCCTGGTGATTTAGTTAAGAATTTGCTTTTAGATTCAGATCATTGGTAACTATTTGCAATAAACTCTCTGCTTAGTGACAATTGTCATTTTGAGTTCTCATACTGGTTTATTCTGGAGACGTGTTTATTCTGGATACATATATATACACATATATGTGTGTGTATATATATATATATACATATATATATATATTCTGGAAATGTGGCTGGACAGTAGCAATTAAATTGTTCAAGTTTACTTTAGTAAACTTCACAGAAAAGTATTTTAATGATATAGTTCTATTTCAGTCATTGCCAATGTTTCTGTACATCAGCAAAAATTTGAAGAACAAAAAAAATTACTGTAGTTTAAAACCATGGATACTAGGGGTGACGATAAATGAATGAGCAAACAAGGCTTCTTTAAGAGAGTTAGTGAAAGGAACAAAGCACTAGAGGAAGTAAAATCTGGTCGAGTGATACCAAAACAAGCAATGTTTACTACAGTGTAGTTCTACTCTGTCACACAAGTTCTACATATAGCTCTACTCTGTCTACTCAACCATGCATATATGATTCTGAAGGGTTCCTGTAGCATAACAGGCAACATATTGGGCTGTAAACCACAGTTAACAGTTTGACTTGATCAGCTATTCCAAGGGAGAATGACAAAGCTGTCTGCTCCTATAAAGATTTGAAAACCTAAGGGAACTTTCTACTCTGCCCTATGGAGTCACTATGAAGCAAAGTCAACTCAATGGCAGTGAATTTTCAAGTCACTATCACTTTGACCATCATACAACAATTTACCCCTTAACAAATTGCTTTCCAGTCTTTTCCCATTCATTCAACCTATGTGACACCATAGAATTATCCTTTGTGGAACTTTCAGTGACGGAAATTCAGTAGAGTGCCCGATCTATTCTTTAAGGCCTGGCTAAAAGATTGGTAGTTCAAACTCTCCAGGTCCTCCATAGGCAAATGCTGATGCCATCTACTCCTGTACAACGTACAGCCTCAGAGTAGGTTACTCTGAGTCAGAATCTATGCAATGTCAGTGGAATTTGGGGTCTCCTTCAGGACACTTCTGGACAGAAACGAACTATGCAAATTTTGCTGAGTAGTGATCCCATCAACCATTTGTATCCCTCACGCAGAGTGGTAAGGAGTAGTTTAACTTCTGTATGTTTTGTGCTTTTTTTATTACCTACCACTTTACTTTCTTACTTTCAGTTTCTTCTTCAGACAAAGGATATTTTGATAGCTGCTCTGTCAATCATAGATGATTCCTATGAAGCGAAATATATGTGTACATATATATATATATTAAGTAAAACAAACTGTACAAAGGAAATTATAACTCTTATTTTGTCCAACATTTTAAAAGAATAATGTGCTATTCCTCATGTTTATTTTCCTCAAAATAGCTAAAATATAAATATCAAAGGACCACAACCAACTTTTAAAGTTTAAATTTAACAATTTTGCATTGAAGATTCTGTAAATTACTTTACTAATTTTCTAATTTTTTAACTAATTGTACTGCATTCAACATAATTGACCCATTATTTTATGAAAGAAAGCCATTATTATGAGCACTCATGAGCATGCTTAGGCATCTGAATTTCTCTCTAGGAGGTTCAGAATGGTGTAAGTTCTGCTATTGTTTCCTGGTTCTATTTGTTTTGTGGCTTTTCTTACAATTTTCTGTCAGTTGCATACCCTGAGCTGTCTGTCTCTATAACTGCTTTCATTGTGCCCTTGCCTAAAATTCTCCTTAAAAAGTACTGATCCATCGTACCTTTTGTAAGAATAAAAACCGATGCATGAATATATTTCACTTACTTAAAAGTAAAAGGAGAAAAATAGTACCTGAGGTTCTTTCCTACAAAGAAAATATCAGCAATGCTGCTTGGATCAAAGTTTAACTGCTCAGAAATCATTTTATTATTTCTCCTCCTTTTGTTCTCTTAACGCTTCTATGTTAGAGACGTTTCTCTAGAGATACAAAACCAAGACACCAATCATTCTTACATATATTTATATAGGTATATAACATAAGAAATAAGCAACTAATTAATCTATAAAGCAGTACAAATGTCTCAGTGCAACTCATTCCCATGATACAGCGAGTAAACTGGTACTCCTTCAGGTATTGAGGGCTTCCAAGTAGTCCTCTATAGAACAATTTGGTCTATCTGGCCACAGGTAGCAAACATCAAAGGCAAGTCACCAGCAGTCAACCAGATGACAGGATCTGACAGTCCCCAGCTCGAGAGATGTCTATTCCAGGAGTGTGGTGAAGCAAGTCTTGAAAGAACCTCGACTAACAGTGACACAATCCCCAGGTTAGTGTCCCACAGGTAGTGTAGCTTGCAAATGGAGGCAGAGAACAAGCAAGGCTGCGGCTGCACACTGGTCTGATGACCAAAGAGCAAGAGAGAGAAAGGCAAGGCTCTACGAGCCATTGATATCTCCACCCTTCAATTAATCTAATGATGGCCATATTGGCACCATAAACCTACCTATCACACCTCCAGGTGCATTCTTGTAAAGAAATACCATTGCTGTTTGGATGGTTGCTAGAGCAGGGAGAAGGGAGGTGATATTGTGTCTACCAAGAGGGGTAGGAAGAGTGAATGACAGAAAAGAAGGATAGAAAAGAAACAACTTCCTCACCTGAGTTATTACACCGGCATTATTGTCATGAAGTAGAAGCATATTCTGTTTTCAATTTCATACTGATAGTAGAACCTAATTCAGACAAGATACCATCCCATAGTCCAATTATATTGAGCAGTGTTGTGCAATTGCTACACAATCATTTTAAAAACATTTCCTTTTTTCTTGTATTTATTGATATCAGCTCTACATCGCCTCCCAGACCCCCAGGCACACCACAAATAGTAACTCTTATTCTTATTAGTTAACTCTTATTAGTTAACCATCTCTATAGTTGCTGGGTTTCCTATACTTAAAACATAGAAAAATATATTAAAAACGTTCCAGCAGAGAGTCAAGAAGGCTACCCACAATGACAAAATACAAGAGGTTAACACCAATGTAAAAAATACACAGAAAACTTTGAAAACCAGATCAAGCACAAAGAATATCAAAAGGGAGATGAAACACCAAGGTTTTACCATTCAAGTCAGATTCATTGCTTGAATCTATGATAGTCTTCTTTACAATACTCTGCCTGATCAGCAAGTTATTCCCATCTGATAATTGTAGCTAGAGGGAACTCAACACTTCCAAAAATAATGTTAGTGTGTATTTTAATGTCACTCAGAAAACGAAGTGTCTCTTCATGATGGTGTTTTTAGGAGCCATCGAATTGGTTCCAACCCATAGTATCCTATGCACAGCAGAAGGAAACACCACAAGTTCCTGAGTCATCCTCACAATTGTTCCCATATCTCAGCCAATTGCTGTAACCACTCTATCAGTCCTTGTCATTGAGGGCCTTCTTTTCACTGTCTCTCCACTTTACCAAGTCTGATGTCCTCTTGCAGGGACAGGTCTATCCTGATTTTTTGCCCATGCTATATAAGATGAAATCTTGCTACAAATACCTCTAAGGTGCACAGTGGCCATACTCCTTCCAAGACAAGCTTATTTGTCTTTTTAGAATCCATTATACTTTTCAGAGGCACCATAATTCAAATTCATCTATTCTTCTTTGATCTTCCTTATTGAATGTCCAACTTTCACCAGCATATAAGGCAATTGAAAATACTATGCCTTAGGGTTGGAGTTCTTTCATCCTCAAAGTAACATTCTTGCTTTTCAATGCTCTAAAAACATCTTGTGAAGCTGATTTATCTAATACAACATGTCTTTTGATCTCTTTACTGCTGACTGCAAGAACATTGATGTGAACCCAAGCAAGACAAAGCCTTGGACAACTTCATTCTTTTCTCCATTTATCATGACGCTACCTATTGGTCCAGTTGTGAGGATTTATGTCTGTTTTGCATTGAGACAAAATCCATATTGAAGGTTTCAATCTTTGATATTCATCAGCAAAACTCATGAGTTCTCTTAACTTTCAGCAAGAAAAATTGTTTCATTTACATATCACAGGTTTCTAATAAGCCTTCCTCCAATCCTGATGTCACATTCTACTTCGTATAATTTAGCTTCTCTGATTATTTGCTTAGCATACATATTGAACAAGTATGATGAGAGGGCACAGCCCCCTGATTTTAAACTATGCACTGGTCCCTGGTTTTATTTGAACAACTGCTTTTTGATTCATGTGTAACGTGCATGATCAAGTCTTCTGGAATTCCCATTCTTCTCAAGATTATCTATGGTTTACTATGGTCCTCACAGTTGAATGTCTCTGCATAGTCAATAAAACACAAGTGAATATCTTTCTGGTATTCTGTATTCTCAGTCAAGATCCATATATCATCAGCAATGATATCCCTTGTTTGCAATCCTTTTCTGAACCTGACCTGAACATCTAGCAGTTTCCTGTCAATGTGCTGATACAACTTTTATTTCATGATCTTCAGTAAATTTCACTTTCCTGTGGTATCAATGTTATTGATCATAGTTTGAGAAATTTCCTGTCAAAGAGGAACAAATGTCTCCAGTGTTTCAACAGCCTGTCAAAATGTTTCAATTAATTCCTGGAGCCTTGGGTATGCCTCATATTTTCAATGCAGCTTGAATATCATGTTTAGAATTGTTTTAGGTTCAACTGATGTGAAGAAACCTAAGATATTTAGCCTTACAATGGACTCTTGAACTGCTGCTAAAGTGAGTCTTATGAACTAAAAGGTGTTAATAAGTAGCACCCTGATACACTTTACTCTGGCTCATTGTGTTATTATGAATCAGAATTAAGGAGATTGCAGTGTATTTAGTTTTGATTCTTCATTTTATATATATACTGGTCCAATTGCTTAACCAAACTTGGCAAGATCTTAATAATATGAATTCAGAAACTTTCTTCTTCTCCTTGTTTTGTTCTACAAAATAAAGGTGATATTTTCTATCTCAATGTTTCTCAAATGCTAATATCAATAAGATTCTCTTAGGAATTATATTAAAATGTTGATTTAGTTCAGTAGGATAAAGGCCTGTGATGATACATTTATAATGTGTTACTCAATATATGTTTGTATGTCAGTTAAATAAGATATAATTCAAAGTTCATTACAAAATAAATCAATTATCTATAAGCTAATATTCCCATTGTTTCCTGATAGTTGATATTAAAATAGAACACTGAGAGTATAATTAGCAAAATATGCTGATTTTTTAAAAGTATAAATGTTTTGAGATTTGAAGATTCAGGATTCCAGATCTCTAACATTAAATTACTTACTTTATCTCTTGAGTCCTGACCTATAGAATGGGAATGACTGAGTAGTTTACAAGAAAGTAAAAGGAAAGTGCATATAAGTGTCCCAATGGATTTTCTGGATGATAAAATTAAATCAATGCGATTTTAAAAATTACTGTTATAAAATGTGAAAAGCATAAATATCAGTATGCCCCTAAATGCATGAATTTATGTTATTCAAGATTACTTTCAGGTAGATCCTAGCACTCAGATAAACCTACAGAAAAATAATATTAGTGTAACAAATGCAAAAATTTCCCCTTATAATTACTGCAGTGGGTGCTTTTCTCTATGAAATAATGGAAAACAGTTTGAAGATGTGTAGCTCAAAACCCACATATTTTAAATTAGAGAAATAAAAAGAAAATGCTTTTATGTGCATTATAATTATAGAGTTGAAGTTTATACAGCCTGCATATTTTATTTACTCAGAATAGTTCAACTGATAGTTGAGTTGAAATCTCCCTTGGTGTGCATATAAAGGGAAAAAATTACTATGGAAATTAAGAGTGTGAAGCATATCTTCCTTCAGAGCATAAGAAGAGGTCTTACACTTTTTAGACATATTAAACCTCTTTCCTGACATTACCTCTAAGCCATAGGATCAGAAATCTCTAAAGTAGCTCTCGTCCCAGCAGGCAATATACTTGCATAAACACTTTCCGCCAGAGGAGGGATTGGTGATCAAATCTGACTTTGTTATGTTTCTGCTCCAAATCTGCTATAGTTGGGCAGGTAATAAGGATCCAAGCTGTCTTATTTTGTTTTGGATGTTGTTGTGAGTCATCAAGCACATGTTGATGCTTGGACCCCTTGGGTCCGGGTAGAACGGCACTGTAAAGAGTTCAAGTGTAGTACGTAGGTTTTAGGTCTTTCCTCCCATGATGGAACATAGTGTGATCAACACCTTTGTGGGACCTTTTGTGAAGCATCCAAACAGTCAGTCTGATCATTCTTTCTTTTAATTGATTGAGGGTTCATGCTGGGTGGGGTCTACCCTGAATTTAATGTCACAGTGTGTGGAAGTTAGCGCACTTCTATTGATGGATATACAGGTTGCACCTGGTTTGTCAGGGGACTGCTAACTTTGGATTCACTAGGCCAATCTAGACTTCATTTAGCTTTGCATCCACTAGCCTGTGGTCTTGTTATGTGCCTTCTTGCTTCCTATTCAACAGCTGTTATAGCTACAGGACTCAGGAGAAGCTTTAATCTTACATCTGATTGATGGACTTAAATTGGATAGAATGCAGTCAATTCTACAACTGTTTGATTGATGAAAAAGAACTGATGCATTTGAACTATGGTCCTGGCAAAGAATATTGAAAGTACTGTTGAGTGACAAAAGAATAAATTATTCTGTCTTCTAGGAAGTACAGTCAGAATGTTCTTTAGAGGGAAGGATGGCAAGTCTTTTTCTTACATACTTCTGATCTGTTGTCAGGAGAAACTAGTCCCTGGAGAAAGACATAATGTATGGTAAGGTAGAGGAGCAGCAAAAAGAAGAAGGTCCACAAGGAGATGAGTTTCCTGTCGCTTCAACTCTGGGTGGTTCAAGAATACTGTGGTAGTCTGGGTTGACTAAAGAAACAATTCCAGAGAGACCCATGTATGGATGAAAATGTTTTATATACAATAGCAATTGAATATTGAGAAAACACCCCAGCCTGGTCAAGATCAAGTCCATATGTCCAATATTAGTCCATATGTCTGATACCAATCTTTAAGGTCCTTTTTAGACTCACAAAAATAAATGCAATGAAACCAAATGCAAGAAGATTGTAGGCCAGTGGGTTGGAGGTCTTCTGGATCCAGTAGCATTGTAAGAATCTCAGTGCTAGTAGGGTTCCAAAAGTCTGTTCGCATCAGAGCAGGTAGGGATGTCTTGCAGGAAGTCAGTCTTATCAGGAGAGTCTCCAATGGAGTGAGCCTAGAAATAGAAGTGTTTCCCACCTCCAAGGAGGCAAAAACAGAATTCTCAGGAGAAGGTCATGCCCATACAAAGGCCTTGTTGGTTATATCTTGATTGACAGACCAGACTCCTTCTTTTCACTCATGATGCTCTCAAATTTATACCAGATTATGTAACTAGCACACATAGAAACATTTGTGAGGATGGGGCAGTACGAGGCAGGGTTTTGTTGTGTAGTGCATAGTGTCAGAACTTCAGTAGTGTTCTTATCAATATCTCATTTGATTTTTTTTATTTGAAATTTCCCAGGACCCCGGTTACTGCTTTGGTCAGAATATTTCTGTTCTCAGAATTTTTCTTGGCATTTCCAAGCAAAATTATCCATGTTTACCAGTGCTACATAGAAACTGGTATAGACACTCAGCTATTGGGTAGCTTCATTGAATTTATCATAATGCTCCAGATAGATAATTGGCTATTTATTTACATTTTTGATATACAAAAAAATATTACAGAGAAGAACCCTAGGCTTGGAGTCAGGATATTTGGGCTTACGTCCTACCTCTGAAACTAAGTGTTAGTCTCTTATGTATAAAATTTAGCTAATTATAGCCAGCTTACAGATATAATGTGAAGTTAAAATGAATCAAGTTTCATGATGGTACCTTGTGTAATTACTGATAATTGCACATACATAGGGTGATGATATTAATGTCAATTTTACAATCAGGCATTATTTTAATGCATTTGAGCTGTCATGCTAATGATTTAATATTGCAATATGAAAAAGAAAATGAAAAGTTAAAAGGAAAATCTAAGAACCCAATACTGTTTTAAGTAAAACCAGAAGCAGAGTATAGCTAAGAAAAACCAGTATACATAAAGTTAGGTTACTTCTAATTCATAGAAGATCCAAGTTCAAAAGAGATCTTGTCTTTCATAGATACAGAAGTATTTTCTCCAGCACAAAGAAACTAAATGCTTCCTTTTCTTTAATGCATGGTTTATTGCTCACAAAGTGTGCGCATGCTTTACAAATAACATGCAACGTTTCCCTTTTCTTCTTTGAAAAACATATTTACTTACATATAAAATGTGTGGAATGCTTTTCAGACTCTGAGGGGAGTGTTGAAAATGCTCTAAAACTGACTTCAATGATAACTGCACAGACCTGTGCATTTACTACAATCCATGGACATCTACACTTTATACTGATGGACTGGGATAGTCATTGGTTCTACTAACTATGAGCTGTGCTTCGCCATCTCAGCATATGGGGAAAAATGTACTTTTCTGTCCACTTAAGAGTTAAGCATAGTAGATGACTTTCTTTGCACCAAAGACTGTGTGTGGAGGCCACAAAATCTTTATGAGCCAGTGTCATGTTTTGTGCCATTCCATTATTCTGCCTTGGCAATTTGGTAATTTGGGGGGCACATGTTGAGATAAAATCACCTTCAGGTTTTTTGGTTTTGTTTTTTCACACTAACCCTTGCAGGCTATTCAATGTGACTACAAGCAAGAATGACACCTAACCTTCCATTGGATAGCAAGCAGTCTTGAAATTTAAAAACGGTTGCTTTTTGCCCAGAAAAACCTACTGCCCCCTAATTGATAAGACCAATCAGTCACAGACCATGATGAAAAGTTCCATGCCTCCCATAAAGGGGAGTTTATATTGTCAAGTTTTCTAGAAATCAGAAAGCAGACCAGCATGTAAGTTGATGAAGTATTAATTCCAGGAAGGGATGAAAGCAAACATGCTCCATTTCTTCTCACCCATGAAATAACCCATTCTGCTTTGAAGGAATGAGGAAGAGAGAGAAAAGGCATGGGTTAAAGAAGGAAAATTAGATACATGTAATTCCATGGTAATGGAGGCTCTTTCTCAACTCAGAGGTAATGCACGAAAACTCACTCAAGTGCTTTGAGTACTCCAGGGAAAATACTCCCCCTCCTCTCTCCTATCATTTTTTCTTCTCTCTCTCTCTCTCTCCTCTTCCTTTGAGGATTAATGGAGGATGATATAAGGGAAAGTGCTTTGTAAATGATAAAGTGCTTTATTGCTATTACTACATAGTACTTCTTGCCCGATGAATGGAGACATCTCCTACCCTGTCTAAATCCAAGATTGTTAGAATCTCCTTTAGAAGGAAAGATATGGGGTAAAACTCCCATAAATTTCACAGGCTTACCCATATTTAAACTATTAGTGTATTTTATCCTGAGCTACTGTGAATAATGTGTCTTGATGTGGTTTTACTATCATACTTTGCAATTAACTCAATTACTAATCTTGAATTAATTATTCCTTTTCTGAGAAAATTTCATTTTTTTCTGAAGAAGAGTGGGGAAAATAGGACATCTACATATTGACAACTAAATGAAAACTTACATGTAAATGACTACAATATCTGAAATCTTCTACTCAGTAAGATAGGGTTTTACATCATCTTCATCTTTATATGGGCTACACAACATATGGATGTGTTTGAGGGAGCAATCTGTGGACATGACTTTTGTCAGCACTGCTTGAAAGATGATCTCTCTTGATTCTGACAGACTCATGGTGACACAGTAGAACTGAGTTCCACTGGAATTTCAATGACTGAATATCTGCAAATTGATCTCCGGGTCTCAATATGCCAATCTTTTGGTTAACATTTGCATACATTAACCACTGAACCACTCAGGGACTTCTTAATAAAGGACACAATGCTTGATAAAATTTGGTTAAAATTTGGTACCTGGACATTTCATCTTCTTTTTGACTCATTTTGGATTTGTTACTTGTAGTATAAAATCTAACTCTGATTTCTAATAAAGACAATAACCATAAAAGAGAAAATGAAACCAAACAAAACAAAAGATGAAGAAATAGAAACCAACCTGGGAGAATTCAGAGACTGATTGCTAGACAAGGCAGCTTTCAATTCCTTGTGCCATATTTGACAGTCAGAGGGAGTTCTGAAACTGAAGTCTGATTTCTTTGTAACAAACAAAGTTATACTATAAAAATGTAACATTCCCTTTGTCCCCTTTTGTCTTTAATCCTAAAAATAAATTAGGATTTAGAATCCAAAGCTCTTTTTTCCGGTTTAGCACCACAGGTTGAGTTGTTAATTTAAATTCAGAGAATGATCAAGATTGTTACATTTCCATCTTTTTCCATTCAAGAGCACACAAGGGAAACAGTTGTCTTTAAAAGAAAAAACCAACAATATCCAAAACCCTAAGGCATGATGAAGAATCATTACCTATGGAAAGAATCACAGGTAAGGTTGAGGAAGCAATGGCCAGATTTGAGTATTAAAACAAGGGCAATAAAACATCTACCTCACAAATGCACTTCTTCAGTAGGAGAAATAAAAATGACTAGTTTTTTTTCAGAGATTTGAATCAATCCATAGTTAAGATATGAAGAAAAGGATGGATTCTAATGCATATGAATCATATACTCACTGACAATAAATGCAGTACATGCCGACGTAGCGCCTTTTCCCAAAAATGGACTAAACACATGCTATTTGGTGAATCCTTGTTAGAAATCTACATGTATCATTTCATCAATCCCATCACACCAATTTATTATTTTGTCCTTATTTCTGTGCAAGGGAAGATGAAGCTGATAAACGTATCCCCCATGCCAAAGAGCTAGTAAATTAACAAGATTAAGATTTGAATTCTAAAATGATTGATACCAAAGCTCAGATCATTTCTTAAATGTCAAACTGTCCCTAGGACAGTCCCCAGGCTCCTCTCCTGCTCAATGGATAACACTCTCCAAAGCATCCTCCTCTAACCTACCTCTAGTACCATCAGCTGACAATTGCTTATGGAAAACAGAAATCTGCGAGATGTTTCTCCTTGAGTTGGAATAGAATTGGCTTCTTTTTAGCCTCTGCTCATTGCTGCTCATGGAGTCTTCTCAAACAACACAGAACAATAGCGGTTTCTAGATTGGAAATAGCAATTTACTTGCTAGTCACTCTTCACTAGGACGTTTCCTGACCTCTCTAATCATTAGTTCAATGTTCCTTTAAATGTGACGGCTGTAAAGGGACCACTCTGTGGTTTGTATAGAGAAATGTGCCCATTTAGTTCTCAATCATTCCCTGAGTATGGCATTCAGATTTTAAAGTTTCACTCTCAGATTCATAAAACAAATTCTCTGCCACTTACGGCTTCTCTGTTTATAATCATTTGTACTTTCCAATTGCGAGGGAAGTGATATAAGCTGCAGGGAAAAAACCTGACATGCCATTGACACACAGTGCACAATAAAGTGACATAATTATGTCCAACACGCATGAATATTTTAAAACTATAATCAGAGAACGTGAAATACATTCCTAAAATTCTGAAAATATCGTGAGTTTTTGGCTCTCCTCTGATTGTCACTCTACCTTCGTTCTGCTCAGTACCTTTGCAAAAAATGAATTTTGTCATTAGAATTAGGAGCACTTTCCTTTACATTTAGTCATCTAGCCTGCCTTTGGCATTCTCTAAGGAGCTTGTGGCTTACTGATTAAACCCATACTTTTAAAAATTGAAATGCATACTTTTTAAAAATTAAGCAACATGCTTATGAATTCATGCTTGTTTTTCCAGTCCCATTTTGAGAAAACAACATTCTTATTTTCTGAGTGCATACAAGCACAAAGGTTTTCCCTCCCTTTTTAGCATTTATATCCTCATTATATATCACACAACCATTGTAGATCAAAGAACATATCTATGCTTCCAACTCTTTATGACAGGAAAAATATTGTAGAATATCCCTCAATAAATATCTGGTAACCCCCAAAATTTAACTGGTATCCCATCTGTCATGAAAAGGGTTCTTTGCTTGAGAAGAATGAGGGAAGGAGAGGGCAAGGAGGTGAACCTTTGAATTTCTAAAATTTAATCATTATTAAAAGGATGTTACTAGGGCACTTAAAAATCATCAATTAGCCCTTTAGTGTCTCTCTACTCTCTCAAGTACAATTTTAAAACATTGGCAAAGTTTACCAGGCTGGGCATCAGCTACTCCAACTACTCTCGTTGTATCTCAAGTGACATCAGTCCCACTGGCCCCATTGCACGAATTTAAATGAATTGAGCTTTTTCACACCAGAATGTTTGTACAGGCTTCTCCCTCCCTTTGGAATGTTCTTTTCCCCCATTTAGTAATTTTTTTTCCATCTGCACATGAATGTCACCCTCTCAAAGCGATTTTTCTGTGGTCTCCACACCCCAAACATGGTGTTCAGTAGCTCTGATGGTACATTGAATTAAATTGACTATCCACTCACAATGTGCAGAATCCTTATTTTACACTTGAGAGACAGAAAATAAAGACAGTATACATTAAGGATAAATTCAAAATAAAAAGACGGCTGCTTTGAGAATTATGTCCTTTTAATTGGTAATAGTAACATAATGACTCCTCTTTCTTTGGAGAAGCTTATTATTTATACTTGCTTGAAGTCCTAGGATGGCAGATACTAGTAAGGAAATGCACCTTTGTGCATAAAGATGTAGAGTCCCACATAAAGGTAGACTACTATAAAATAGTGTATACATGTACAAATAACTTTATATTGAATTATGTTTGGTCTTTGAACCAGTGCCACAAAATGGGTAAATCTGTTCCTTTTATCTCACTTTACATATGGCAAAACAAATAATTAATAATATACATGTGCACACAGTTCATCAAAGAGGTGACATGTAGAGGAGCCTGATAAATTACCAACCTTGTGAATCTTCAATATCTGCCCTTACCTTTCTAAACTGAATCTCAGCCAAATGACTGAGAAGTTATGCCCTTTCCTTTCTTACTTGTAAATCTGTTAATTCTCTCAAGAGGAAAAGTAGAGGCAATTTTCTACTAGCACTGTGGAAGTAATTTAATGTTGGCCTCAGAGAATAACCCCAAATTATGACTGCCAGTTAGAGATTCAGGTTCAGGTGAGAGAACATAGTGATCAGTGAGAGTTCTCTTAGACCATACAATTTAAGTAAAATCATAGCTAGAGTCAGACAACATGGGCTCATGTCTCATGCTGAAGTTAGAATAACTAGGATATTCTGACCAGTAAACAAATTCATATTCCAGAGGCATAAAAAAAGCTAGATTTAAATCTTATTCAATCTACACACCCTATTGTGAGTCAGCAGGGTATTCTTATCATTACAGAGAATCCATTGGTACCTAACCTTCCTAGATTATCAGAATACAGCAGTGTCTCACCCTAAAAATTAAATGCATCCACATCAGTATTTCAGCATTACACCTGGTACGGCTGTTCACATTTCAATGATCGGACTTAGTAGCATAGCTTTGCCTACCTTGAAGGTTTTAAACAAGCCAAACCAAGGGTCAGCTAATCCATTCAGACTCATAGCAATCTCAATGGGTAGTGTGGTACCTCTCCCTAAGTTTCTGAGGCTGTAAATATTTGAGGGAGCAGACAGACTCAGCTTTCCCCTGAGGAGCATCTGGTGAGTTTCAACTGCCAACCTTGTGTTTAGCAGCATAATGCTTAACTTGCAGTGCCACTCGGGCTCCTTAGGCATGTGCAATTCTAGCATTCACTTAAAAATGAAGAAAAGTCAAAATATTTTGAACAGCCTTAACAATTATTAAAATCTTGCCTTCTGGTGGAAAATATTTCTTTCTCTTTTCTTCTTGTTTATAAAACACATTAGTTCTCATACTCAGAGACATAACCCAAGTATCTCATCGCTTCAATGTGTCTGGTATAAATCTAAATCTCTGAGTCCTTTCATCAAGGTCAAAGATAAGTACCTCTTGGACCAGAGACCAGAGTCTAAAATGCTAGCTTTACAACAAATAGATGACAAGACTTCCAAAAGTCCCTAGAAAAAAAATCCCATTACCATTTCATTCTATTTGTCCACAAGCTCTCTGAGTGCCCCTGAAGCAATAAAAGAAGAGTATTCCAACAAACACTTTCTATGCATCATTCTTCCACCTTGTTTACAGCAACTTTAATTTAGAAGACTTCCATAAGCAAGTCAAGCCTTTAGGATTTTTGTTTGTTTGTGTTCTGATCTTTTTCTGTCTCCTTGTGTAATTTTTTGCAAGTGAATGCATTTACTGAATAAAACTTCTTAATTATACCATTAATGTAAGATATCTTAATCCATTCAGAGATTTAAATGGTGGTTATGATAGCCATTCCTTTTATTTGATACCTGCTGCAAGGCTAAGTTTGTTTGGCATGCATAACATGTCATGACCTACTCAATGGTATTTTGCAGATGAGAATTTCTCTTAATATTCTTTGATATCTTCTAGAATATTGTAATTTCCTTATATTACCAGCTAGATATTTTATAAGCCCATATTTTTTTCTTGCTAATAATACCAACAGCCAACTACCTCACATGACAAGTTGAATTAATATGGTGGTGGTGATGAATAGGATGATGATGATAACAACGTTCAAATCTCAATATTTTACACTGAAGTCAAATTTGTATCAGTTTGTTTTACTTATTGTGGTTCCTCAAGGTCTAAGCTGATGGAGATAACATCTACTCTAGCAGTTTTCCACTGTAACTATTGGAGTAAGAAGACCATCACAAATAGTGCACTGTCTCATAATATCTTCCATCCAGGAAAACACACAATGTTCTAAACATTCTCTCAGCACATATTTTGACGATTCCACTTCTTTGGAGTGAGAACAAGCAATAGCAAGATACAGATTCAGTTACTAGGCCTACCAACGCAATACCTTATGTAACTGAAGACCATTTCAGGAAGATCCTCTTCTTAGGGTGCTTTCTTCAGCTCAATGTTCACAGCCAGCTCACCCAATTTAGTTGGTCCCAAGGCTCTTCATTAAATTAGAAGTAATTGATGAATTCTACAAACTTAATCAGTTCTGTTTTGATAATAAAAAAATTGGCTTACATTTTGAATAACTCTGATAGATTGTTTGGGTGAGTTGTAGAATGAATTAGCTATTCACAACAGGTAGCAACTGAAAAGAAATACAATTAAATGGATTCAGCTTTATTAGCAGTAACTGCCTTAACTCTGGATAGCTGGCGTTATGAGGTATTTTGGTCAAGGCGAACTGCCACAAAGGCTGTTTGTTATGAGCTAAGGAAAGTGCTTCTTATTAATACTGAACAAGATAACTTAGCATCTTTGGGGACTCGATGATTGCTAGGCATTGCCTCTTCTACTCTGTCCAAGCACGCTTTCTCTAGTTGTCTCTGCTTTGGTGCAGTAATGGGACTGCAATAAGTAAAGACTGTCTCTTTACTGTCATCCCAAACGTTGGACTTAGGGAGCAATGAGGTTTGCCAAATAAAAGTAATAAATTTTGTGTCCTGTCACAGGGCACAGTATAAATGAAGGAAGCAAGACAGATCTATAACCAGAGCTATGATATCAGTAAACACAGTAGTCATTGGTCTGGATCATGGCTATGACATTTTGTACTTATGTGATCATCAATACACTATTGAATCATCCCATGCTTCAATATTGTCATATTTAAGGTGGGATGGTCCATTATATATATATATATATATACACACATATTTATATGACAGTTTTTAAGGAGATGCTTATGAGATACTAGATGAGTCAACTGTTATACTAATATTGACAATCATAATTTGCTTTCAGTAATTTTACTAATGATGTGTTGACTTTGTAGATCAAGGAGTAGGGGAAAGGAGACACCGATATCATCCTTCAAAATGTGCCAATTCAACCAGTTATGAATCAGTATAAAACTTTCCACAGTGAGAAAACTTGCAGGCATCCTGTTGCTCGCACAGATTACAACAATATTCCCTATATCCATGGTGCAGTATAACTATTTATTCTATCATATACATTGATTGTATGAATGGATTTTCTGGCAATTATGGCTTCTCATTATAATATAAAATACATTCTTGGAAGAGGTAGTCTAGCTCTGACTAAATAAAGAGAGCATTAGCTGTTTGGAGCTAGATGGGCCAAAGTGAGCAGTTTGTCCTTCAGGGTTCAGCACAGAGGTTGCGTCCTATTGAACTCCTCTCACCACTTCAGAGTTATTACATTATTATCTATCAGATTGGCAAGGTAGACTAATGGATTAGAAAAGAGTAACTATTTCAGACTACCTCAGCTCAC
Organism: Nesogale talazaci; assembly: GCA_004026705.1. Taxonomy (NCBI): domain Eukaryota; kingdom Metazoa; phylum Chordata; class Mammalia; order Afrosoricida; family Tenrecidae; genus Nesogale; species Nesogale talazaci. The sequence continues at coordinate 46,167 of PVJH01000084.1, forward strand.
ATTACAGCTCTTCCAGTCACTGTTTGTGTGACCTTTGACATGTTGTTTAATGTGTTGGAATGGTTAAATTCAACATCCATCTCATTTATAAAGTAAAGCTTTTGGCATCTATGTATATGTGGATATAGATATCAGTATTGGTATTGCATTGATATCAATGTAGCTATAGCTTTAGCTGATATAGATATAGGTATAGATGTCTGTAGAAATAGAGATGGAGATGGATATCTGTTGTACTTAGGGTCTTCATGAGGCAGGTCAACTTGACGACACATAAAAGCAAATATCATGTTACTTAATTCACGGAGTTCTATCAAAATTAAATGCTATTTTAAATATGAGACAAGGGGAACTGATAACAATGATTGACACATACCCTCTACAACCAACGGGGCTGAGCAATAGAAACTTGAATGAAGGGAGACAAGGATCAGTGTAAGATATGAAAATAATTTATAATTTATCAAGGGGTCACGAGGGGGTGTGAATAAAAGAGGTGTTTATATCAAGAGCTCAAATCAAAGTAAATGTTTAGAAAATAATGATGACAACATACTTACAAGTATGCTCAATAGAACTGATCAATGGAATGTTATAAGAGTTGTAAGAGCCCTCAATAAAATTGTTTTTAAAATAACATATATCACCTAAGACAATACCTGATAGATGGGATGCACTCAATGATACTGACGTTTTTATTGCATAGTACCTCAAATAGAATAGTATTTATTTGTCCACATATCCTCTTTTCATATTTAGAATACGAACACTTTCTTTTTTTTAATATGAACACTTTCATGTTTGAGAAAGGTGCCATTCATTTATAAAAAACAATATTGACAATGGTAATCTTGAGAATTATAGCTGGTATATACAGGACACATGTTGAACCATATCTTAAGCTATTTTGGAGGCTTCCTGTACACTATCTTATTTAATCTTATTTTACCTTTGAGGAAGCAAAAGTTCATATAATTTAGAGATTTTAAATTTAGGCTTACATAATTTATGTCTTGGGTGAAAAATCCAGCTCTGTGTAGGGATACAGCTTTCATCCATGAAACTAGATTTTGCCGAAATGTGCTTTCATGTCTCTGCATTCTCTGCCCTGAGCCCAGCATCTGAGAGTTAGTGAACACTTCATAACTGCTTGGAGAATTAAATGGCCTTTTAGTTTGGGGGAATGGAAATTAGATATGATAGCTTAAAAATGAATTACTTGGCTACAATGAGCATATCCTAGATTTCTTCCTTCTCTATTTTCATTGTATCTTGCATTTCCTTTCATTTATTTTTCTTTCTAAAATTCACTTTTGATCTAGTCAGTTCTTTCTTTAATATCATTTGATAACTCTTCTTTTCCTCCCAGAAAAAAATCCATCTCTTATTTTGAAAGGTTAGTTCTTCTTTCATAATTTCTGTTCTTCCTTCTAGTTTTTTCTTGATAGCAAGAGGGTGGAAAAAACAGAAATAGTATGCTTTCAAAGTCAGTTTACTTCAGTTTTCTCAGATTTTATTTCCTTAAATAAATCTAATTTATTTTGCAAATATTTCATCCCCAGGGTATGCATTCCTATTATGTCTGTTATAGAGATGGGATGCATGAGGCACAGAAGCATGGGTTGGCTTACCCAAGTTAATATAAAGAAAAAGTGGTTGAATCAGGATTTTAGCTCAGGAAGTTTGTTGACAGCCTATACACTAGACATTTAAGGAAAATTAGACATGAGTGGATCACTGATGCCACAGTGGGTTACTTGGTTGGATCGCTAACCACAAAATCACTGTTCAAACCCACCAGCTGCTGTAGAGAAAGAAAGAAGCTTCCATAAAAATGGATAGCCACAGAACCCTAAGGAATAGTTCTACTCTGTCCTATAGGCCCACTGTGAGTAAGAACCCACTTGATGGAAGTCAATTTTGTTTTTGTTTGTATTAGTCTTCCTTCTGTGCATAATAATGTAGGGGCATTTACTAAGAAACAACCTTTTTGGCTGAGCCCCGGTGGCGTAGTGGTCGAGTGTGGGACTGCGGTCCACTGACTTGGCGGTTCAAATGCAGCAGCAGCTCTCCAGGAGCAAGGCTGGGCTTCCCACTCCCACCAGAGGGCAGTGATGTCCACAAAAAAATCATCTTACTCTTAAAAAAAAAAAAGCAACAACCTTTATGGTTTAGGGGGGAGGAAAACTTCTGTGGTGTATGTGTCCAAAGAAGGATCTGCTTTCAGTGACATCCACTGAAGTGTGTGCTCTCAAATATGTGTTGTAAATCCTACTGTGCCTGTGGTTGGTGCAGGTCCAGACAGTGTTCTGTTTTGTTGTACATCAGTTCACTATGGGTGACAACCGACTTGATAGCACCTACCTACAACAGTTGTTTAACACAACTTATTATCACCATAAGTAGTGAATGGGAGTTAGCATTTAGAATTTATGGATTGAATAGATAGACAGGGACCCGTTTCCATTTGTGACTGAAGTTCAGGAGACAGGTCTGTAGTAGAGGGTCATTCAATATTTTCCTGAACGGTTATGCTGGTAAATTTTACCTTCCCACACTGAACCTCCAATCCTAGTGAGTAGGAGATTTAATTTATCTGTTCTGATTCTCTGTCCCCAAGCTTATTCTCATTTTTATATTTATTTAAACTCATTTTATTTAATCATATACTTCCATCTGTGATTTTGCTCATTGAATATAATGTCTGTGAAGTCAGGATCAATTCTCATGCATTAATATATCGCATTTCATTAGAACAGTGACTGCTTTGTGTCCCTCACAATTATTATCACACTTCTTTGTAAAATAAGTTTTCTTTCTCTCTACCGATTCTCTTTTATTCAAAATGTATATATGCTGGAAAAACTCATTAGAGTCAAAACTCTATTGAACCATTTCAGTGAGCCATTAAAATGGTTCTGTTAAATTCTCATTGCTTTGAAGTAGAAATCCACTCAAGTAGTTCACAAAGGAGGTGTTGTGCAAATATGGTTATTGCATGAAATAATCTGGTCTTCTTTGACTGCACTGATCTAATGCTCCTGCCTCTGCATTCTTCAAGGCCCCACTCCACCTCTTGTCTCTTCCAGATCTAGCTTCTTTCCTGACATCCCCGTACAGTTACGCTCCATCGAGACAGCAAAACGCAAATCCAGTTCCAGCATCTATATGGAGCCAGCAGAATATTTCTGCTCAACAGATTGAATGGTACATGGCCTGGGACTTGTGAACGCATCTGTTCAACTTGGCTTTTTGTTGAATTAAAATTTACTGAAGCCAGGTCAGCAAAATTTGGGGACGCTGGGTCTACCACAGGGATAGGAAAACTGCATTGCTAAGCAGAAGCCTTCATTAGATGATAATTATTGAAAGGTCTAGCTTTGCCTTGAGGTACAATGAAACAGATACACATGATATACATAAGGGATTGTAAGTAGAAAGTATTGCTACAAAATCATCGAAAACTTTATTAAGCAAACACATTACCATGTGAAACTACTGTTTTCTATACATTCTCTATCTAGGTCTAAATACTTCTGCAGTGCTATTTTTGTTTTTGAGTCCTCCTTCAAATATTTTTGTGCTCTCCAATTTATAGCATGTCAAAGGGCAATCTAAGTCTACTCAAGGGACTAAAGTCCCTTATAATAATTTCCTTGAACTTGGGGAACAAGAAAAAGTCTGAAGTGGTAAAATGTTAAAGATTGACTGCAAGGCACATGATGTAAGATTTCCCAATAAACTTCTCAAAGGATAGACCTTTTATCTTCAGAAAAATGAGCAGGTATATCCTTGTGATGGAAAAAATATTGATCTATGCATTTTTTCTGGCCTTTTTCTATAATGCAACTTTTTATTTCATTATAACTTGTACTAAAAAGCTCCAGTCATCATCTTGTGTGCTTTTGAGAAAATTTACCATCACTCCCACTTTGCATTGCTCCCACTACAAAAAACAAAACTAAAGAAGTTTTATAACCTCCTAAGATGACATGTCTTGAATTCATCGGAATCAGCAGACACCCTCTGGAAGGAATTGGATTTGATAATTGTGATTATAAATATTCTAGTTATTCAGTTAAATTTTTTAAAATATTAAAAATAATTGCTTGTACATAGGTGTCTGAATCCTAGTAGCAATACTTTAAAAATGTATCCTTATACTCAATGTCATTATTAATACTCAAATTTTAATGTAAATCAGCTAAAACTTGTCAATAGCTATTATTAACTAATAATAATCCACCGCTACACACCACTGTTTTCAACTGTATATCATGAAAAGTTTTTCAAGTTTCTTTTGTATGCAAATCATTTTATTAGTAGCTAATCCATACACCATACCATTCTGTAGTTCAATAAGGGTTGTACAGCTATTACCTCAATCAGTTTCAAAACATTTTCTTCCTTCTTGCACTCCTTGATATCAATTCCTTCTTACTTCCCTCCATACCCTTTCAGAACCATTATTCTAGGTATTATCTCAATAGATTCACCAATCCTGATTTTCAAATTAAAAATAAAATAAAATAAAAAGCAGAGGGTTAAAAAAAGCTCCCCACAATGACACAATACAACAGAGACTACACCCAATATAAAAAGGGGAAGAGAAAGAGAATATTAAAAACCAGGTCAAACACAAAGTGTATAAAAAAGGATATCATATGACAAGGTTTTGATCATTCAAGTCAGATCTATCATTTTAATCTACTATAGTCATCTCTCTTATACTCTCTGTCTGATAACCAGGTTATTCCCATCTCTCAATTACGATTAGTGGAAAACCACCAGAGGCTTCTTCCCTGTGTAGATCCTGCAAATTAATTTTATGCTTCCACTGTCAGCCATAGCCTTTTTCACACTAGACACTCACAATTTAAAAATCTCTGATACGATGCCCTCCCTCAGAGAGGTTTTTTGAGCCTGTAAATCTTCACATGAGCAGAAAGTTTTACCTTTCTCCCAGGCAATGACTGATCGAATTACACCAGTGAATTTTAAGTTAGCAGCCCAATGGCTAACTCACAGCACCTCAAAAGCTCCTTAATTAATATCATAATAATACCCAAACCAGAATTCCAAACTCTTCCATCAGGTTGACTCACAGAAAAACTATATAGAGTCAAACAATCTTTACAGGAATAGGCAATCTCATCTTTCTCCTGGAGATACTGTAGTTATAAATTGGGCTGCAATCCACAAGATTGGCAGTTCAAGATCATTAGTTGTTCCATTGGGGAAAGATGGAGTTTTCTGTTCCCATAAACAGTTGCAACCTCTACACAAGCAAACATCTTTCTGGTATTTTCTGCTCTCAGTCAAGATATATCTTATGTTAGCAATGATATCCCGTGATCTCTGTCCTCTGGAAAATCCAGCCTGGTCCTCTGAAAACTCCCTGTCAATGTCCTGCTGTAACTATTGTTTAATGATATTTTGGGGAGGAAATATATATATACACATATATGTGTGTATACATATATATATAATTGCATGTGATATGTGTTGTTTTACAATTTGAGCCTTCTGTTGAGACATCTTTCTTTGGAATGGGTACAATTATGGATCGCTTCAAGTCAATTGGTCGAGTTATTATATTCTAATTTTCCTGGAATAAATGAGTGAGTGCTTCCTGTGCTGCATAACATTGTTGAAACTTTCCAGTTGGTATTCCACCAATTCTTGAAGCCTTGTTTTTGACTAATTCTTTCACTGAAGCTTGAATTTGTTCTTTCACTACCATTGCTTCGTGTTCATATGCTACCTTTTGAAATATTAACTCGCTATTTTTTTGGTGCAGTGACTCTGCATACTCTTTCCTGCAACACTCAATAGTTTGTCCGTAGATTCTTTCAGTGTTGCATCTCAGGGCTTGTATTTTTCTTAAGTTATTCTGTTAAGATATTTTGAACAAGTAGTTACTTTTTGGTTTTCCGTCTGCACATTTCAATATGACATTTGACTTTGTCTTCTTTTCTGTTCAGCTCTTTAATTCCATCATTTCTTCCATGTGGCTGGTCTGCTCTGCTATGAAAACAAGTTTCTTCTGACATCCATTTTGATCTTTTCTACCTTTCCTGTCTTTTTAATTGCTGTTTAATTTCTAGAATGATGCTTTCGATGTTCAATCATGACTCATCAAGGTCTCCTGTCACTTGCATTCAATGCATCTAATCTAGTGATGAGACATTTTCAAAATTCAGGTGAAATAAGCTCATTGTCATATTTTGGATCTTGTGGTTTGTTTTAATTTAATTCAGTTTCAACACCCAAACTTACACATGAGCAACTGAGGGTCTGTTTCCCAGCTAATCCTGGCCTAGTTTTAGCTGCTGATAATGAACTTCTCCATCTTCTTTTCCTACAGAGGTCATCAATTTGATTTTTTGTTTTACCTGGAGAAGTCCACATTTATAGATTACTTTTGTATTGCTTATTTTGTGAGGAAGACATCAGTGGTATTGAAAAATTCTATTATGAAATCTACAACTTTGTTTTAATCACCAAGGCCATATTTTCTAACAACTGTTCCACTCTCCTGATTTCCAATTTTTGCATTCCAACTTATGCACACATTCTTTCAATGTGTGTCATGGTAGCTTTAGTGCTTGGTACATTGTTTTGAATAACAGTTGTGTTGCCTGAATATCCTTGTCTGTAGATAGATATTATCCTATCACAGACAATGTTGTACTGTCTACCTATATGTGTTGCATTTCATTTTTTACAACTTCCATTTTGCCTAGATTCATTCTAGCATGTATCCCATGCTGCAATAATGAATTGATGTTTACAATTTTTTTTATTTTGATATATGCCCCATCAATAAATGAAGGTCCATAAGGCTTTACTCCCCAGCCTTCACTCCATCCACTTCATTATGGCTGACTTACCTTGAGGAATAAGCTCTTCCTCATTCATAATTTCATTGCCTTCTGACCTAAGGGACTCATCTTTTGACACTATCTCTCAAAATGTCTTATATCCATGAGACTTTCAGTAACTGGCTATGTTTTGATGATATTCACAGATTTTATGTGGCTAATTCCACAGAAGTAGACAGCTTATACTTGCTTCATAGTTCATTCTTAGCCTGGAAGCTCTCCTCAAAACTGTTGACTTTGGATAACTCTGTTGGCTTTTGAAATAACAGTGACATAGCTTTCAGCATTACAACAATACCTAAGCCACCCAGTAAGACAAAATTACAGAGAAGTGGTGGTGTTTCAATATTGTTGCTGTTAGGTGCTCTCTAGTTGGTTCGGACACATATTGGCTTTTTTAAAAAGAATGACAAAATGCCTAGCTCTGTATCAGACTCAAAATTCTTCTCTTGTTTAATCACATTGTTGCACCAACTGTATCAAACTATCCTGAGAGCTTGCCTTTTATTCACTGCCCCTCTCTGTTAGCAAGCATGAATCCTTCTCCAGTGACTGAGAAATATATCCAAATTATATTATCAATTCCTCCTGTTAACATGCTGGATGGATTTCTTCTTGCCAATCCATAGTACTTTCAATATTCTTCACCAGCATTGTAATTCAAATGCATTGGTTCTTCTTCAGTCTTCCTTATTCAATGTCCAACTTTCACATGCATCTTAGGAGATTAAAACTATAATATCTTGAGTCAGATATATATTAGTCCTAAAATTAATTTTCCTGCTTTCCAACACTCTAAAGTGGTATTGTGAAGCCAATTTACCTACTGCAATGTATTTTTGCTTCTCTCTCTTAATTAAAAGATCACTTTTGGGGGGCTCTGACAACTCATAACAATCCTCACATCAATTGTGTCAGGCATATTTGTACATGTGCTGCCATCTTTCTTTTCTAGATATTTACTTTCTATTGTTCCCTTTGTATCAAATCCTCCTCCCACCCTCTCCCTTGTGGCCCCTTGATAAATTATAAAGTACCTATATTTTCATATCTTACACAGACCTGTACTTTCCTTCTCGCATGGTTTCTGTTGTTTGTTTTGCTGGAGATGTGTGTGTGGTAGGAAGTAGTGGGAGGATGTGGTTATGTGTTGATCATTGTGATTGGTTATCCCTTCTTTCCCTCCTTTCCCCACCTTCCCCCTACCCTTCGCCTATCAATACTTCCATTTCTGTTTTTACATTCCATGTGTTATGAACTCTTATGTCTTTTCTGCACCTGTGCACATGTTCTGGTCTATCCCACAGTGAAACACAGTATTGGGGTCATGATAATGGGTGGTGAAGAAGAACCAGAGGAATATTGTGTTTTTCATCAGTGTTTTAGTATGCCCGGTCTGACTTATCCCTTCCCTGTGACTGTTCTGTGAGAGGATGTCCCATTGTCTACAGATGGGCCTTGTGTCTCTGCTCCAAAGCCCTCATTCTCAACAACATGTTTTATTTGTTTGTTTGTTATGGGTCTTCTCATGCTTGTTACACAATCCTGAAGACACCTCACGAGTCACACAGTGATGTGCTTCTTCCACGTGGGCTTGCTGCTTCTCTGCTAGATGACTGTTTATTTAATTTTAAGCCTTTAAGATACCAGATGCTTTAATAGCCAGGCACCATTGCTTTTTTAACCACATTTGCTTGTGCATTCATTTTGCCTTCAGCAATTGTACCATGAGGATGAGCATCACAGAATGCCAGCTTGTTAGAACAAAGTGTTCTTGCATTGAGGGAGGATATGAGCAGAGGCCCAATGTCTGTCCACTACCTCACTCTATTGCCATATAAATATATGTACATTGACAAATTCCTCCATTTTTATATATCGGTGTATTTACAAGTGTACACACCTATGTCTATACCTCTATCCATACTTTTACTTCATAAATTATTCCTGTTTCTCTTTACCTTCCTCCTGCCCCACTGTAACCCTCATTCTACTTCTGTATCTTAGTACTTCCTCTCAGGAAGATAGCTGTTGCTCCGACACCTCAGCATATCTAGGCCTTTCATTGTGATTTTAATTTCCTAGTTATTCCCCTCTCTGGCATTGCTTGCTCACTGCACCCTTCCCCCATCTCCTTCTGCCTCCAAGTTCTTTCAGGCCTTATTGCTTCCTCAGGCTTGCTTCCCAAGACAATCCTATATAAGTTGGTCATCCAACAGTAACACAGACCAAGCAAAAATAAGACAAAAGATTGAAAGAAAACCTGAAAATTAAAATTAAAAGACATACATAATTCCAGGTTTGTCAACTGAACTTTATGATTATCTTCCCACTGGTCCTGAGGGGATTCCAGGTGCTACATCTACTAGCCTGGTGTATTTTGGGGCTGCTTTAGTGACTTTGTGGCTTGGCTTTGTTCTCAATGCTGATCTATTCTGTTCTGTTCTTGGTCTGTCCTGTTGCAGGGGGTACAGATGGAACTAGTTCCTTGCTGTGTGTCCCCAGTATTGTCCTCTGTTGCTCCAGTAATGGCACAATGTGTCTTCAGCCATTGTTGGCCATACAGCCCTCTCTGTACCTTCGCAGCTCCATGCAGGAACTTAGTCCACTGGGCTTGGTGTGACAATATGGGGTTTAGATGATCCTTTTCATTTTTGCCTTACTCGTTTGCATCCCCATGGGCATGATATGCTGGTCTCTCTCCCCAACATGTAGGTTTAGTGTCTAACTCTGTTGCACATATATTTTGGGAGAGGGTCAGTTTGATTCTGATTGATTCTCTAGCTCTATCTTTTCACACATTTCTCCATGTGATTATGTTGCCCTCAAGATTTGGTATGCCATGATGGGGTATTCTGATTCTGTGGAGTTACAGCCAATACTCTCCCCTCCTCACCCCAAATCATCATCTCCCTCTCCTCCCCCTTTTCTTCCCTTGCCCTCTTCTCCCTTCTTCTTGTTGGATTAGCAAGTACCTCCTTGGTTTTGGTCTGAACTCCACACAACTGCCTATACCTCTAAACATATATTATGAGATAAGTGACCTTTCTACAATGCCTACTTCTATATAGTCCTTACTTACCTCAGGGGACTTATGTATGTTGTACTTGTTCTTGTGATTGACTGACTTCATTTAGTATAATTTTCTTGAACTTTTCCCATGAAACGATGTGTTTTATGTGATCATCAGTGCTTTGGGGTGATGTGTATTACTCCATTGTGTGTATATGCCAGAATTTACTAATCCATTTGTCTATCAATTTAAGTTTATTCAAATTCTTTGCATTTGTTAATTGCATCGCAATAAATATTGGAGTGCAAACAACTGGTTGTGATTTATTTCTTATCTCTTCTGGGTTAATGCCCAGTAGAGGGATAGCCGAGTCATAAGGTAGGTCAATTTTCATTCACTTTAAATATTGCCAGATTGCTTTCCACAGAGGCTGTACTTATCTGCAGGACCACCTATAATGGAGGAGAGCTCCAATCTCTCCACATCCCCACGAACATTTGCTGTTCTCTCATTTGGGCTAACCTCAAGAGTGTTAGATGAAACCTCATGCTTGTTTTAATTTGCATATCTCTGATAACTAATGACCGGAAATTTATTGGCCATTCGGGTCTACTCTCTAGTAAAACCTCTTTTTAGGTCTTTTTCCCTCTTCCTTAGGGGATTAGCTGTTTTCCTCTTTTTGTAGGTTAGAAGGGTATTGTGGATTTTAGTATAAAACCCTTTATCTGTTGTATCATTGCTAAAATTCATCTCATAGTAGGTTCCCTTATTACCTTCTTGGTGAAGTCTTTGGATGCACATAGGTATTTTATTCTAGTAAATATCATTTTTCAATTTCAGGTTCACTTGTGTGTGTACCCTTCAGTGCTGCAGTTAGTCTACATATTCCCTGGACCAAGGTTCCTAAGTTTGTTCCAATTCCTTCATTGATGGACCTCATAGTTTGGAGGTTCACTTGTAGGTCTGTGATTCACCTTGAATTTTTTCCTGTGCATGGGGTGAGGTAAACATCTTGTTTCATTTTTATGCAGGTGACTATCCCTTGTTCCGGCACCATTTGTTAAAGAGGGCATCTACCTACCTCTTAATGCATTTGGGGTCCTTGTCAAAGATCAGTAGCCTCTATACTGATGGTTTTATTTCTGTGTTTTCTGTTCTTTTCCATTGATCTGAGTATCTGTCATTATACCAAAACCATACTGTTTTGACCACTGTGGCTAAGTAATAGGTGGTAAGTTCAGTTAAAGCAAGCCTTTAGAATTTGTCCTTATTCTAGAGGATTTCTTGGCCTGTTTTGGGCTTCCTTCCTCTTTTTTTAAAATTTTTTAAAATAATTTTATTGGGTGCTCTTACAGCTACTACAACATTCAGTACATCATTTGTATCAAGCACATTTGCCCACATGTTGCCACATACATTTCCAAACATTTTCCACTTGAGCCCTTAGTATAAGTTCCTCTTCAAAAATAAAAAAACACTCCCCTTTCCCCTCCCCCCCTTTTTTAATGAATCATTTTATTGGGGGCCCATACAACTCCCATCACAATCCCTAACAACATCAGTTGTATGCAGGCCACTTTTACACACCCATTGCCATCATCACTCTCAAAACATTCTCCCTCCTTCCAGGTCCTCATTATCAGTTCCCTATATTACCCTTCCTCCCCCCTTCTCCTTGAACCCTTAGTAATTTACAAATTTGAGTAAATAAGCGGCCATTCAGCTCAGAAGCAATAAAGCCCACACAGAAGAAGGACATCAGCCTGTGTGATCATGAGGTGAAGGGATCCGGTGTCAGGTATCAATGAGCTAAAATTATATTATTATTAAAGAGGGGGAGTATAGATTGGGGGCCCAAAACTCATCAATAGGTGAGGTGATATACTTTTGCAGAGGGGTTACAAGGAGGAGATGAGCCAGTTAAGATACAGGTTAGTAGCAATGAAATATGCAACCTTCCTCTAGTTCCCATGCTGCCTCCCACCCACTATCATGATCCCAATTCTACCACATAAATCCAGCTAGACCAGGAAATGTACAGTGAAGTTGGAAACATGAGAAACTTAGGATAGATGATCCATCAAGACTAATAATAGAAGTGGTAATACCAGGAGGGTGGAGGGATGGAGGACTAGAAAGGGAGAACCAACTTCAGGGATCTACACGTAGCCTCCTCTCTGGGACACAGACAACAGGGAAGCGAGTGTGGGACACATTGTACAGTGTACAGGATGAAAAAAATAATTTGTAAATTACTAAGGCTTCCTTCCTCTTCATAACAAATTGGTGACCAATTTTTCCAGTCTTTTGAAAAAGGTTGTTGGTACTTGAATCAGGATAGTATTAAATTATCAGAATAGTGTCTTAAATAAGAAATAATCTTTACTATATTGAGTCTTCCCATCCATGAGTAGAGGATAGTCTTTCATTTACTGAGGTCACTTTTGGTTTCCTGATGTAGGGTCCTGTAGTTCTATAAAATTTTGTTTGTTGTTAAATATATCCTTAGATATTTCTATTTGTTCTTGGTGATTGTGAAGGGTACTACCTTCTTGGTCTCATGGTCTTGTCAGATTTTTATAGCAAACCAATAGATTTCTGTTTCTTGATACTGCATCCTGTCATTCTTCAATAGTCCTCTATCACTGTAAGTACTGTTGTAAAGTTTCAGGGATTTTCAGTGTATAGAATCATGTTGTCTGGAAATGGCAATAGCTTTACCTCTTCTCTCCTGCAATGTCTTTCTGTTGTCTTATGTTATTATCTAGGACTTCCAGTAAGATATGGAATAGAAATGGGGACAAAGGGCATCCTTGTCTGGTTCCCTTTTTCAGCGGGATTGTTTTCATCTTGTCTCCATTGACTATGATGTTGGCTATTGGCTTTTCATAGATGACTTGTATTAACTTGAGGAATTTTCCTCCCGTTCCTATCTTCTTGAATGTTTTAATTGTGAATGGGTGTTGGATGTTGTCAAATGTTTTTTCTGTGTGTATCGATGTTATTATTTGATTCATATACTTTTACTTATCAATGTGGTGCATAATATTGATGGGTTTTCTGATTTAAACAATCCCTGCATCCCTAGAATGAATCCCATCTGATCATGGTCGGTGACATGTTTTATATACTTTTGTATTCTTTTGGCCAAAATTTTGTTAAGGATTTTACATCTGTGTTCATAAGAGATATTGATCTGCAGTCATTTATTCCTTTAGGATCCTTACCCTGTTTTGGTACCAAAGTTATATGGCTTCACAGAATGAGTGTGAGAGTTTTCCATCCTTTTCTATGCTCTGAAATAATTTGTGGTGGATTGGTGTCAGCTCTTCCCTGACTGCTTAGTACAATTCTTCTGTGAAGCTCTCTGGTTCAGAAGCAATTTTGTTGGTAGTTTCTTGATAGTCATATTTCTTTCTTCTTTTGCCATGTGTCTGTTGACATACTTGACCTCTATCTGGGATATGCTAAGGAGGAATTATTTTTCCAAGTATATGTCCTTGTTGTCCACATTGTTGAATTCCTTGGAATACAGACTGTCATAATATTTTGTGATTATTCTTTTAATCCCATTTGGGCTCTGTTGTGATTTTTCCTGTTTCATGCCTCATTCTGGGTATTGATGTTTGCTACATTCTCTTCTTTGTTAGGTTTGCCAGCAGTCTGTCAACTCTGTCAATCCTTTCAAAGAACCAGTTCTTTTGCTGTATACACTTTTTGCATTGTTCTCTTGTCTTACCACTGAATTAACTCTGCCCTGATTTTTATTATTTCGTTTTGCTTGCTATTGGAAGGGTTGTTATGCTGACTTAATTCTAGTTGTTGGAGGTTTTGTGATTGTACATTGTTCATAAACATATCATATATATATATATATATGCACTTATTGCTATCAAGCTAATTCTGAAAACTGGTTTAATGTATTCCATAAGTTTTGATATTTTGTATTCTCATTCAGTTCTAGAAATTTTCTAAACTCCTCTCTAATCCGGACCAGTACCAATTCATGTTGCCATAGATTATTATTCATCCTCCAATGGTTTGCCCTTGTTTATCTGGTCATTCTTTTAAGGAAATCCAGCTTTTTGGTGTGGTGACTCAAGAAGGACATCTGCATAACCTCTATGTGTTTAAATTTACTCAGGTTCTAGTTGTTCCCCAGCATGTGGTTTAATTTCCAAAATGAGTCATGTGCACTTAAAAAGAAAAAGAAGTTTTTCTTGCATTTGGAAGAAAAAATCTATAAATATCTATCAGGTCCAGTTCCTAAGTGTAGTGTTTACCTCTTTAGCGCGTCCTTGTTGAGGTCCTTTCCTTGTGATCTATCTTTCTCGAATAGTGGTGTGCTAAAGTCACCTACTATGATTGTTGAATCTGTGATCTTTTTTCATCTTTTGAATAGTTTGTTTTACAAATTCTACAAATCTCTTGTTAGACACATCTATAATTATTATGTTCACTCATTCCTGATTTGCTGATCCTTTTAGCCCTTTCTTGTCCCTTGTTATGATTTACACCTTGAGATCAATTTTGTTGATAAAGATTGTGACCCCTACCTTTATTAAGTCACCTTTTCCTTGGTATATTTTCCACAAGCCTTTTTTCTTTGTCCATTTATGTTTGCAATCTTAAAATGTGTCTCCTGCAGACAAAAGATTGATGGGTTATGTTTCTTGAGTTGTTCTCCTAGACTTTTTCTTTTAATGGATGAATGGAGGTCATTGACATCCAGAGTTATTATCAAGATCTGTGCATACATTGGTGTCAACTTGCACCTTTTGTTTTGGTTTCTTATCTCCTTTCATATCAGTTTGTTTTGTTTCTGAAGGCGATTTTCTTCTTGGCTTCTTTTCCCACTGAAGTTGTGTTATCTTGGCAAATTTTCTTGGCATGGAGTTGGGATATTTGGTGGTCTCTTTTTTTGCTTGATGGATGTTGGTCTTCTGACTATAGTGAGTGGTCAAGGGTTTTCCACAGGATTGGGTGTCTTATGGATTATTCTTTGAGTGTTTCCTTGCCTTGGAAGACTATCATCATCTATCATAATAGATAATTTAGTATGATAGAGGATTCTCAGGAAGGTTTTCTTTTTCTTTCAGCTTTTTGGAGATGCTATTCCACTCTCTCCTCCTCTTCATGGTTTCTTCTGATAAATCTGAGCATATTCAAACCTGAACAGTATTGTATCTGACCCTTTATTATTTTTTTTAATGATGCTCTTAAAATTTCCTCTTTTTCCTCATAGTTGGATACTTTTACTATTATGTGTCATGGTGTGTTCTTCATGGGCTTTAGTCTAATCAGTGTCCTATATGCTTCCAGTATCAGTGTCTGATTCTCAGTGGGAAAGCTAAGGTGGGAAATTCTAAGGCGGGAAAGCTTATTTTCAGAAAACCTATTGCTAACTTAAATGTTGACTTTTTTGTTGTGTCTTTTTCTGTTAGTACAATTATTTAAATAGTGTCCCTCCTATATCTTCTGTCATTGATCTCAGGTCTTCATTTGCCTTTTTGATTATCCTGTTTGACTATTTTTCTGTTCCTTGAAGTCTATCTGATTATCCTGATGATCACCGATATGATTTTCTGCCTCTTCTAGTCTGTTCATGAAATCTGTGATGTTGTGCTGTGGTTTTTTTTGCCTCATCCATTAGATCTTATATTTCCCTTTGGTACATGGACTTCATCCTTGCTATCATGAACTTCATCTTTTATCCTTATTTTATGCTGCTTCCCTCATCTCCTGTATTACTTCAAGTAGTTTTCTGAAGATTCCTTTTTTGTGGGAGATCCATGTCTGATCCTGATCCTTCTATGGTTGTTATCTCCACTGTTGTCTTTTGTCTTTCTTGTTTCCTTGTTAAAGGTGCTGCAGCGTGTTTCTGATTGCATGTTATTTTGAAAGAACTGAGTGCTGTGTGTCTAGGAGATCAAGGGGACCTGAGTTCTTTCTCCATGTGACTGGTGGCAGGGCCTCAGAAGCTTGGGTGAGGCTGGTGATTGTAGGTATGCCCCAGAGCCGAGATGGGACAGGTTTGCAGTTTGGCAGGTGGTCTGGTCTGGGTTGTCAGGTCAAGATTTGCAGCCTCTCAAAGATTGATAGCACCTGTTGACATTTCCCATTTTGTTATGTTAAAAACTCTAAGCTGCATTCTGGATTTTAGTTCTGCCTACTTTGCTATGTTAATGGTTGCTAATGACAGAATTCTGCAGACTTACATTCAAAGTTACACAAAGGATCACAGTCTGTAATCGAAAGTTCTTTTTCAAAGAAAAAAATCATTTTCTCCCTTTTTATAATGAGCCTGTGGGGTGCACTGGTAGCTAGCTGTCCCCCCTTGAGGGAGGGCCATCATAATAAAGAGAGTTTGGGTTTCATTGGATCTAAATTCTCCTCTGACTGTTGTCATGTGTCCTTCCCCTCTACCTGGCTTTGCTCTGTGGAATTGTGTTCTGTAACAGGTAAATATACCAGCAGCCTTTCAATTGCTGCAAATTATTGTCTAATTACCTATCATTACCCACAATGTCAGGCATGGAGCTGGGGAGAGGATGGTTGATATAGTCACTCCTTTCCTTGCTGAGGAGGGGAGTTTCAATGCCATAGACTGAATGTGGGTGGCCAGCAGCATGGAGAACTGCCATGTGAGATCTACCTCTCAGAAACTCTCTGTGAGCTTGGGATTATGATGAGTTTCAGACAGCAGTCTTGAGGAATTACTGCTTGCTGTGAGACTAGGGTGCAGGAAGGCATGGTAGATGCTATCCTTCTGGACCTGGTGAGGGGTCACCAGAGCCTGCAGGCAGAGTAAACTTAGAGCATTTCAGTGCATTCTCAAATCGCTTTGTGCATGAAAATCGAATGAGGGTGATCTGAACCAGACTCTAGTACACTCAGCTTATTTTTAGCACCCAGCCTCCCTGTATTGATCTCCTTACCTCTTAATTGTCTTGTGTGGTAGCAGGAGTGTCAGGGGGTGATTCTACCTAGATGCCATCCTGACTCCTCCTGTTTGTTCTCTTAACTGCTGCTTTCATGAACATTGATTGTGGAACCAAGCAAAAGGAAATCCTTGACAATTTCAATCTTTTATCTACTGAGCATGATTATATATCTATCAAGTTATGAGGATTTGAGTATTCTTTTCATTGAGGTGTGATACACACCGAAGACTTTGGTCCTTGATCTTCAACAGCAAGGGCTTAAAGCCCCAGAGCTTCACTTTCAACAGGCAAGGTTGCATTTATTGTCTGCATCTTAAAAGTTTTTAGGCAGTTATCATCCAGTCCTGATGTTGCAATATTTATCATATAAACCCAGTTACCTGATTGTTTCCTCAATATGCAATAAGTTATGTGAATTAGTATGGTGTGGCAGTCACCTAATCTGGTGTCAATTTGAGGATTAAGAATGCAGGGGTGGAGTCTAGTCTGTCAGTCTGGAGAGAGCCAATGAGTCTTCTATGAGCTTTGTCATGAGAATTCTGGAAAACCCAGTCATATTTTCCCCTTGGAGGTGAGAGACTTACTACTCAGTCCCTTGGAGATGTTCAACTGACAAGACACAGGCTGACTCCCTGTGAGACATTCCAGATGAGAAGTCACATGGACTTACACAGATGTAACCAGTCCTCTGAAGAAGGAAAATCTACATAGAGATTCCTGGCAGTGCTGAGATGCTTGAGAAGCCACAGAGAGGCCCCTACCAGCACTGAGATGCTTACAATGTCACTGTATCCAAAGACTTTCTACTCACTAGGCTGTCATTGTTCTGCATTTTGCATTATTGCATGTGTTTCATTAGTCTAGAGTGGACTTTATAGATTGCTATCAGACATATGAACTGATAAAGAATTTATGAGCTTGGACTAGACTCATTTGGAATATTTTCTTAATATACAGTTGTTCTTGTATACAAAACACTTTCTTATAGATATGTGTGTGCTTAAGAATTTGTTTCTCTAGTTTACCTGGACTAACGCATATGATTAGGATACAATCTACATGCACACTTTTCCTGAGATTAAACCTTGCAGCATTTGTTTATTCCGTTCATATATCTGTTTCCAAAATAGGTATAGCTAATTTATAATTAATAAGTAAATTCCAAAAAAATGTTCTGGTCCTATGCCCTTTCACTCTGGTTATGTAGAGAAGTTATGTAATGTTCTATCAAACCAAGATTCTCACTTGTCCTATGTGTGTTAGTTCAAAACCTACTGGTAGACAGTCCATTCAACTTAACACTAATTTAAACCATGTAATTTTACCCCAACAACATTAAAACTAATAGATGTGGTGTTTGATTTCAGATCAACTGACTCTTAGATTTAATTCTCTCTTCTTTAAGAAGTGGAAAATTTTTCTCAGATAAAAATCAGTCACCTATTTGTGCAAAGGCACACACACACACATACACACACACACGCGCTCCTGTGGGCACACACACATGTATAGCTAAGGTTAGTATGGAAAGCAACACAGACACGAAATTGTAGACTGCAAATTTGTAGTGCTTACAGTATGAGGTTCACCAAACATGGTATCACAGACAAAGAAAAAAGGAGAACCAAGAAGGCTCTCACTAATGAATAAAATACAGTAGTTAGTGGCACATGAGGCTTAATATACTACATGGTTTTGTGAGTGTGGGGATATTAAGATCCTGGGGAAAGTGATAGGAGAGAAGACTAGAAAGCAAGGCTGGAGCTGGACTGTGGGCATTTGGGAACTCTGTATTAACAACAGTGGACATTGTCTCTTCTGTTACCAGCAGCAATAACAAAAGCACCTGTTGTTTACTGAATACCATTTGTCACATACACTATTAAACTTCTCATATTTTTCCTGATTTTAAAATCATCCCTGAAATGTGGCTCTAATTAGGAAAATAGTATTGGTTTGAAAAACGAAGATTTCAGAGGTTCCGAAGTTGCCTAGGATCCTGAAAGAAGAGATACTTGCAATAAAATATCACATATATTCCATTTTAATGTGTTGGGGGAAATTAGAAGGTTTAATTGAGTGTGCAGTTAAAGGAGCTTGCTGAAGCCCATTGCCATACCCTTTATGGTACCCCCAGGCTTTGGGATGCATTCAGAGGGCATGATGGCATGAGAAATGGTTGAAGATCTGATGAGGGAACAAGTGCATCTTGCTTTAAAGCTATGAAGGGACTTCATGGAAACTGATATATTGTGGTAAGCCTTGAACAACTAGAAATAGTTGTATGTGTGAATATGAAAAAAACATCATCCCTTAAGGAGGAACCTAACGAGAAGCATAGAAATAGAAAATTAATAACATGTTTTGCAAGTTTTGAAAAGGCAGTGACCTGATATAAGGTGAATGGCAAGATGAAAACTTTCTCAAATTCTTTCAAGTTTATGTACAACTTCTCCTCCTCTCCATGAAGAAATTTAAAGAAGATTTCCTATTACTGAATTGGATGGAAATCTTTTTAAAAAACAGCTGTATCTTTATCAAAAGCCAACATAATATTAATTTCTCACTGTCTCAGGGACTCATGTAAAATGTATGGGCTGATTTTTAATTTTCTCTAGTGCAGGTGGCACACCATGGTGCGGGGGGGGGGGTATGAAAGAGGAGGACGATTGTAGCAGAATCAGTTATGTCACGCAGACCCATGCGTGGAATGACCTTGCTTGCCTGCCAACCTTCAAGCAGAACCATAATGAGAAGGTAGCAGAACTAATCAATTTGGAACAGGGCCCATTCCTTCCATCACTTGGGCCACTTAGAATGCAGGCGTTGTTCTGAGCTTTTCCTCAAGCTTGCCCTTTGAACACAAACATAGTGCTTTCTCTTACATAACAATAGAAATATGTAGATTTGCCATCTAAAATAGGAGCAGAGTCAATTATCACACTAATTTAACTGGTTTTTTCCTGTTACCCCCAGCTTTTCTTTAAGTTTCCTCCTTACCCATATCATATGAAATCCATATGTCCTTAGGAGGAGAAAATACGTTGTGCTTGATTGCTGACCCAAAAGCTGGTGGTTCAAACCTGTCCAACAGACTATGGACAAAAGGCCTGACAATCTGCTTCCATAAAGGTCACTGTCAGGAGAATCTTATGATACTGTTCTACTTTGTAACATATGCAATTGTCATGAGTTAGAATCTACTCAAAGACAGTGGTTTGGCTTATGGAATACTAAGTTAATCTTATTAAATGCCATTTTATCACTTAGTAATCCTACATAAACATAGGACCCTTTGTGCATTTTAGCTTAGAAGACATATGTCGGATCTCTTTGAATAGTGCCATGTCTCTCTTAATCTTTTTGCAACCAGTTATCAAATAGTACAGTCCTCATGTTGAGCAAATAATCAGAGAAACTTAACTATAAAAAATTGGCATCAGAATTTGAAGAAGGTTTATTAATAACCTATAATATGCAGATGATACAATTTTATTTGCTGAAAATAAAGACAATTTGAAGAGCAGTTGCTGATAGAAGATCAACGATTATGGCTTTCAGTATGGAATACAATTCACTGTAAAGAAGCCCCAAATCCTCACAAAGGGATCAATAGGCAACATCATGATCAATGGGAAAAATGTTGAAGTTGTCAAGAATTTTAGCTTGTTTGAATCCACAACCAATGCCCATGGAAGCAGCATTCAAGGGATCAAAAGAGTAGTTGCATTGACTAAATCTGGTTCACAAGAACTTTTTAAAAAAAGAATATTGAAATGCTTGGATGTGTAGTGCTGTAAAGCAGAAGGGCACGGGGCATACTTTGAGGACTAAAGGTGGACCTGACTCAAACTATTATGGTATTTTCAATTGCCTCATATGCATGTGAAAGTGGGACATAGAATAAGGAAGACTGAAGAAGCATTGATGCATTAGAATTATGATGCTGGTGAAGAATATTGAAATACTCTAGACTGCCAAAAGAACAAACAAATGTGTTTTGGAAGAAGTAAAACCAGTATGTTCCCTACAGACCAGCATGGGGTACCTTGGAATTGTTATCAGGAGAGACCAGTCTTCAGAGACCTGAAGAAAGATGTCATGATGGGTAAAATAGAGGGACAGGGGAAAAGGTGGAAGGCCTTCTATGAGATAGCTTGGCATGGAGGCTGTTACAATAGGCTAGAGCATAAGAACAATTTTAAGGATTACACAGGGAAGAGTGCTGTTCGACATGAGATCCTATCAGTTGGTTCAGACTCAGCAGCACCTAACAATGAAGACTGGAATAAAATAAACTAAATGGTCATAGATCCAAATTGGGGGGGATGGCTAAAGAAAAAACACTGTATAGAACACCAAGATTATTTATAACTTGATTTTCTGAGCTTTGCATTTTTTAAATATAAAATAAAAATAATGATATCATTTTCATAAAATTGCTTTGAAGAGGAACTGATATAATATTAGCGATATAAATATTTATATATTTGTTACTTATTTCTGTAATTCCCACTGCTTCTTTTTTCCCCACCATGTCTTAATGAGTTTATACTGTGTGTATTGTGTTGGAATCCTAGAGATGGAAAGGAACTTTCTAAATGACATCATGAAATAATACCATCGATCTGGAGCTTGGCGAGTGTGTCTTTTTAAATATATTTCCACTTCATATGTACACTTTTCATCCACACAAAGGAACACTTTTTTTCAACAGTTTCATCTTCAGAAATGTCAGAGGATCCACCATGCCCACCACCCCACCACCCCCCGGGGGAATAGCTAGAAATAGGTTTAGGAGGGTTTTATCCCAGTATTTAGTTAATGACATCAAGTGGCTCCAGTCAATCAATCATGCCCAGGGAATGATTGTAATGAAAATGATTGTCCCTGAGAACAGCTAAGCATATGAAGTAGTTTATAAGCAGAGACTTTTCTCTACTTATGAACATTTAAACCATGATATTTCCACACATACGGACAAAGTTTTGAGCCAAAGTCAGGACACATTATTCTGTTGTCTATAACCCAAAGCTGGAATTAATGGTCATCTACACAATGGTACTCTATGGAGCTGCTCTATTCTATTCTATAGCATGGCCATGTGTTTGAATAAACTCAAAGTCCATAAAGGTTTTGTTGTTAGTTTGTTAATTTTGTGACAGTATTAAAAATATGCATGAAAGAAAGAAAAAGAATGTTAAAACAGCCTCTTAAAGGACAACACAACATTTTAAAAAGAAATGTACTTACTTGTACCTTTGGAAAATTTACAAGTAAGTAAATTGGGATAAGATGGCCCTATCTCCATCATGCTAAAGACTAGCAATAAGGATTGAGCCTGGTAGTGTAGTGGTTGTGCATGGAACTGCAGCCCACTGGATGGTGGTTCAAATCTAGCCCCAGCTCTCCAGGAGCAAGGCTGGACCTCCTACTCCCACCAGAGGGCAGTGATGCAAAAAAAAAAGCTAACAATAAAATGTGTTTATTCTAACTTACATATTTAATTGACTATCTTGACCATATTCCAGAAATATATAGATGAACTTTGAAGTTTTCCTGAGCATAAATGTACTAAAATTTTGCCAAAGCAAGCACTGTCTAGTTCTTAAAAAGAACATGAACAAGAAGAAGGAGGCAGAGGAGAAGAAGACAACTATCCATAGGGACCTTCGGCCTTGCTAGGGTGTTTGGAGTTATGTTTAGATATTTTTAATAATTATTTCTATACTTATCCTCACAACAGCTCTGTGGACTAAATACCCCGTGGTCCATTACACAAATGAAGAGTCAGATGTTAAACATTTATGTTAACAATGATTTTATTTGCTGAGTCTGGCCGGGCAAACATGCATACTTGATCCATTTCCTATGGAAGATGTGTTCTGCTAACAGGGCATATTGTTTAACTGGGCAATTCTGATTGCTTTGTGCAAGTACTGTTAGAGGTTAAGAGGTAGTTCTCTATTATATTACACTTTCTAATAAGGAAAGAAAAATTTGTAGGGGAAATATGGAGGGGAACAGTGGAATGAAGAGCTCCACGCCCAAGTAGACTTTTTCAGCATAAAGGAGAGGAAGAAGAAACCTTCAGGGCTAACAAAAGGAGGAAGAAACTTCAAGAAGCTATATCTTTACTTGAGTCATCCAAGGGTGGTTTTTCAGTTAACTGCTTGAAGGTGTGTGCTGCAAGCCTTCCCTTTTCATCGTTAGGGTCTGCTCACCAAAAGTCTGTGAGTAAATTAGTCAAAAAATTTTAAAGAAAAACTGAAGTGTGAATCCAGTTGTGATACAAAATGATTCATAGAAAAGGAAATACAATTATGAATTTGGAGCTCGAGGAGAACTGACATATGACCTTCATATGGATACATAGTTTCAGTGTCTAGCTCATGGGGGAATATTTAAAACTATATAGAACTGAAATTAATTGAGCTGAATTGACTAAAATAGATGAAAGAAGCCATGAACTATGAGAAAAAAAAAGTTAAGAATGCAATCCAAGAAAAGAGAGACTGCAATTTGAACAATCTTCATAGTTCTTTCTTTCTTTATCAGTGAAATGAGCTTCTTGAGCCCTATCCTTCAAAGATCGCATTCAGTGTTTATATTCTTTATTTCTATAATCACTTCAATTTCTCCTTATATGCATGCAACTCTCTTAAACTCATAGTCCTTTGCAAAATTACCAGAACCGCCCAATTTGCACAAGGCACTATGCTCAGTATTTTCATCATGAGTTGCAATTTTTTTTTGGTACATCAATTCCTTGATCCCTGAGGCTATTGCCAAGTATTGAACCAAGTAAAGTCCCAGCTATACGTGACATAGTATCCACAGATAAAACAGATCATCTCTGTGCTCTCCAGTTTCTACCACTTTCTTACTTTTTATTTATTTATTTTGCAGCGTTTTCATAGAATAGTAGGGCACATGAGAAAATCTTTGACATAAGAATTAATACCCCCAGATTCCAATGCTTTAATTGGCCATGAATTTCACACAAAGAAACTTAAGCTTATTCAATAAATACATTTGAAGCTAGTACTATTACTAAGCCCTCTCCAGTGTATGTTAGCTACAAGAATAAAGGAGGTAGAAATTGTCTTTGCACTATTGTTTCTTAAATCTACTGATACTTGTGAGATGACAGAGAGTTGGTTCAGACTTACAGTAACACTGCGTACAACTTCCCAGTCTCGCTTCATCCTCACCATTATTCTTATACCTAAGTCCATTGTTACAACAACTGCATCAATCCAGCTCATGGAGGAGCTTTTCTTTTTGCTCATCTACTACTTTCCACATATGATGTTCCTCCAGGGACAGATTTCTCCCCATGACATTTCTTATTTATAAAGAGTATTCTAGTTGTAATTCTAATTCATATTTGTTCAGTCTTCTGACAATCTATGATATACTTAATATTCTTAACTAAAACCTGTGTTTAAAGCCATCAATTTTAGTGGTAGAAATGAGCAAGAAATCAAACAATTACAATGTATTATGTGGAGAAGTACATTCTTTGTTTGTCATTATGTGGTGACTTCTGTGTTGCTGTGAGGCTGGAAGCTATGCCATGTTGTTTCAAAGAGCAGCAGGGTCACCCAAAGACAATAGGTTTCAGCAGAGCTTCAAAACTTGAACAGACTATGAAGAAGGACCTGGGTTGCCCACTCCAGAGGAATTAGTATGAAAACACTGCCAGTTACTGAAAACCTAATTAAAATAAACAGAACATTGTCAGAGACTGTGCCAAAGATGTGTCCTTCAGATAGGAAGGCACTCAAATTATGACTGAGGAAATGCTGCTTTCTCAAAGCAGACTCAATCCTAACGACACAGATAGAGTAACGCCTGTGGAAGTAAAGTCTTTGAGAACTTTATCTGCTGATGGAGCTCAACTCATACTGAGAAACAAAAGTTCCAAGGAGTAGTTAATGATTGGAAATTGGAATTTTCAAAAAATTAGATATTTTAAAAAATGAAGTGGAACATATAAATAACAATAATCTAGACACTAGTGAACTGAAATGACTGATAGTGGCCATTTTTAATCAGAAAATTATATGGCTTAGTATGCTAGACATGAGACATTTAAGAGGATTGTACATTGCTTCCCTGGTCAAAAAGGACAATTCAAGATCTTTCTTGAAGTATAATACTTTCTGTGACAGAATATTATCCGTCCACATAAGGAAATCCAATCAACACAAATATTATTCAAACTTATGCACCCACCACTAATGCTAGTGTTGCAGCAATTAAATAATTATACCAATATCTTCTATATGAAATTGAACAAATATATAATCAAGAAGGATGAATAATTATTGGTAATTGGAGTGCAACAATTGGAAAGTAAGTGGAAGGAGTGGTAGTTGGAATATATGTTTCTGGTGATAGAATTTTGCAAAACCAAGGATCTGTTCTTTATAAATGACTTTCCCAAAACACAAAAGGCAACTATACAGAAAAGGCAGACTTCTACAGGTGGATCACATTAATAAGATCAACTGATTCAGTGTGAAGACAAGATGGGAAAATTCACTATCAGTGACTAGAACCAGGCCAGGATATGATTGTGGAATAGGCCACCAATTTCCATATGTAACCTCAAGTTGAAGTTGAAGGACATGAAAATAAGTCCATGAGAACCAAAATATCACCTTCAGTATATCCCATGCAATTTCAAGAACAGATTTAAGCCACTGAACACAAATAACAGAAGACCCATTGAGCTGTGGGAGGACATGAAGGTGATCATTCATGAAAAATAGAGGGAACGGGACACTAATCCACCCAGGGGAGGAGTACGGGTCTTGTCTCCACAGAAACCGGAGTGGGTGAGCGGTTCCTACCACGAAGCATCCAACCATGAGGACAATGTGGAAGCATGGAAGGATGCAAGAAAAGAGAGCTATAGAGCCGGATGCAACCCGAGTCAGATGGACTCCATCTCTAGTAGAGGGCATGGCAGAGAACAGGGTGAGGGAGGGGCCAGCATCCCACACCCACAGGGACAAAAGCAAGAAGGGAGGAAGAGGAAGAGAGCTGGTCCAAGCTCCACGCCGACACATGATTCTCAGAGGAATACATCCCTCTGGAGACCGAATGTGCCACAGAAAGGACTGGGCAAATGATTTCTGGGGGCACAAGAGAGGAGAGGAGAAGGGGGTGGGGGCAAACACATGGATGGGGAGGGGGAGCAACAAGTGGTTGGGAATCGATGGAAAGGAGGGTGTGGGAAGTCTGGTCAGGATTAAGCAAGGACAATGAATCTGTGAGAAAACAATGAAATGCCAATGAAGGTGGGTGGGACATGCTGGTGGGACAGGAGGTAGATGGAAGGAAATAGAGGAAGAGCTATAAGGCAAAGGGCACTAACAGAGGTCTAAAAACTGTCTATTATAAGGTGGGAATAAATTTAAGAACATATCTATAGGCCAAATATTATGGTAGCAAGTGGACCTTGGGTCCTCACTCTGGTGCTCCCTCAATGCAAAAACACTTTGTTCTATGAATCTCGAGGCATTTCTCGAGGCTCACTGGCCCAACACGATCACTGAAGTAAAATGGGTGCACAAACAAATGTGGTGAAGAAAGCTGATGGTGCCCAGCCATCCAAGGCTATATTTTGGGGTCTTGAAAGCCTGAAGATAAACAATAGACTATTTACCTGAGAAGAGACCACAGTCACACAGAAGAAGCACAACAGCCAGCATGGTCACATGGTAGTGAAAGTGGTGAAAGGTCTAGGCAATAGACATCAAATGCGGGGGTGGGGGGGGGAGAGACAAACATATATCACTGTGTGCACACATCCCCAAGGTGCCCACTGAGGACATGTGGGAGCATGAACAAGAGTGGTTAATAAAGCAGATGGTGCCCAGCTATTAAAAGATACAGCATCTGGGGTCTTAAAGGCTTGAGCATAAACAAGTAGCCATCTAGCTCAGGAGCAACGAAACCCACCATAAAAGATCACTTGCCTGTGAGATCATGAGGTGCTGAAACAATCAGGTATCAAAGAACAAAAATCAAAATCAATGGACCAATTGACTCCTGATATCGCTCAAGACAAATGGATACAGAGGCAAACAGATTAGAAGAAATGATGGTGCCCAGCTACCAAATGATTGAATGCCTGGAGTCTCAAAGACTTGAAGATAATAGAGTCGCCATTCAGCGCAGAAACAGCAAAGCCCACATGGAAGAAGCACACCACCATGTGTGATCAAGAGGGGCTAAGGGGAGCAGGTATTGAGCACCAAAGAACAAGAATCACATCATTACAAAGGAGGAGGAAAACAGGGTGGGGACCTAAGGCCCACTGGTAGGTAATTAGTCACCCCTTTACAGGGAGTCACAGGGAGGAGACAGACCAGTCAAGGTGCAACTGGGCAGTGATGATGCATACAAGTTTCCTCTAGTTCCTGATGCCTTCCTATCCCACCCCCCACCCCCCAACCAATCATCATGGTCCCAACTCTACCTTACAAATCCAGATGGACTGGAGAAGGTACACTAGCATAGAGGGGAGCTGGAGATATGGGGAAACCAGGATGGATGAGACCCTTCGGGCCAATCATTAGACTGGAGTTGCTGGAAGGGTAGAGAGAAGGTGGGGTAGAGAGATGGAACCAACTGCAAGGATATACACATAAGCTCCTATTTGAAGGACGGGCATCAAAGGAGTGGGTTGGGGGAGAGGTCACGCAGTGTAAGATATGACAGAAAAATAACAATGTATAAAGTATTGAGGGTTGGTGGAGAGGAGAGAGCAGGGGAAGAGGGGAAGGGATGGAAAAGCCGATACCAGGGACTTAAGGGAAAAGTCAGACGATTGGAGAATGATAATAGAAGTGGACATGTGAGGATGCTTGCCACAGTATGTTTATTTATGGATTGTTAAAAACTATGTATGAGCCCCCAATAAAATGATTTACAAAAAAGAAAAGTAGAAAGGTAATTAATAAAAGAAAGAAAATAGAGATCAGCATGATATCAGAAGAGACTAAAGTTTGCTTTTCATCATAAAGTAGCCAAGGCCTATGGAGGAAATGATGAAGTCAAAGAAGTGAAAATGTCAAAAGGCAGTTCAGAAGACAATATCACATACTCTAATGAAATATGGAAGGAGTAAAAATCAGAAATCTCCAAAGAAAGAATGTGTTCAGCATAACTTAAACTGAAAAAAAAAAAACTGGAGAAAATCTTTAAGCCTTGGCTAATAATATGGAAAGATTCTGTGGGAAAAATATTAAATGATGCAGGAAGCATCCAATGAAGATAGAAAGAATACAGAGTACTGTACCAAAGAAGGACTAGTCAGCATTTAACCATTTTAAGAGGTAGCTTATGGGAAAGACTCAGGGGCACCGAAGGAACAAAACCAAGCCGTAATTCAAGTATTAGCCAAACACAAGGCTCCAGGAATTGATGTAATACCAATGTAAATATTTCAACAAGCTGATGAAACAGTGGATATAATAACTCATTTATGTTAGGAAATTCGAAGACACCAAGTTATCTAACTGACTGGAAGAGATCCATGCTTCTACCAACTTCAAAGAGAGTTGATCTAGTGGAATGTTCAAATTATAGAGCAGTGTCATTGATGTGTTGAAATACTATTTTTAATGAGAATCAAAGGTTGCAATGGTATATTGGCAGGATATTTCCAGAGATGCAGGTTTGATTCAGAAGAGGACATAGAATCAGGGATATCATTCCAATATCAGATCAATCTTGGCTGAAAGTAGAGAAGGTCAGAAAGATATTTACTTTTGTTTTTATTAACTATACTATGGCATTTGGCTGTGTGCATCATGACAAACTATGAGTGATCTTGAGAATAATGTGAATTCCAGGAACCTTAGCATGCAGGTGTATGAACTGATCAAGGGAATACTGCATGATTTAAACTCCTGAACGATATGTGTCAAGGTTATATCTTATCACCATATTTAGTTAATTTGTATTTTGAACAAATCAACAGAAAAATTGGATTACATGAGGAAGAATGTAGGTTAGACTTGGGGGAAGACTTATTAACAACAGGTAATATGCAGCTGAAGCAACCTTGCTTGCTGAAAGTGAGGGGAAATTGAAGTACTTGCTGCTGAACATGGAGGACTTCAGTATGGATTACAACTCCGTTTAACAAAGACCAAATGCCTCACAACTGGACCAATATGTAAGCATGATAAAGGGAGAGAAGATTAATGCTGTCAAGGATTTCATCTTGCTTAGACCCAAAATCAATGCTCATGGACACAGCAGTTAAGAGATCAAAGGCCTCATTGCATTAAGTAACTTTGTTGAAAAGCAAGTATGATACTTTGAAGATCAAGGTAGGCCTAAATCAAGCCAAGGATTTTCTCAATCTCTTCATGTGCATGTGAAACTGAACACTGATTAAGGAAGGCTGAATTAAAATCAATTGATATATTTAAACAATGTTCTCTGGGGTAAAGGGAGTTGATTTATTCCTTTCCTGTTTTCTATCCTCTCAAAATCATGTCTTTAGATTTTTTAATTAGGCTTCTTGCTACATTCTTCCCTGGCAAAGATTCTGTGGCTTCCCACAACTGATCGAGGTCGTCTACAGCCTCATATGATCTTATATTATTCATCCCATGACTTTCCCATGTTGTCAGGTGCCTTCAAATCTCTGCTAATTAGCACCTACCTTGGTGAAGAATAGTCAAAGCACTACAGACTGCTCAGATAAACTAATCTGCTTTGGAAGCAGTGCCATCAGAATGCTCCTTAGAGGCAAGGATGTGAAGACTGTCTCATGTACTTTGGATGTGTAATCAGGAGAGGCCAATCCTTGGAGAAAGTGGAGGGGCAGAAAACAAAAGAAGGCTCATGATGAGATGACTGACACAGTGGCTGCATTGTTGAGTTCTAATATAGGAGAGATCATGAGGATGACAAAGAACCAGATGATGTTTGAGTATGTTGTGCATAGGACTGCACAGCTATGTTTCTAGTTTGCACATATGTATGGAAGTCTGAGTATGAACAGTATAAGATCATATAAGGCTGTAGACATAGATCAGTTGTGTGAAGCCACAGGATCTTTGTCAGGGAAGAATGTAGCATGAAGTCTAAATAGGTATCTGAAGACCAACATGATTTTGAGAGGACAGAAATCAGGAAAGGAATAAATCAATGCTCTTTAACCTAGAGAACATGGTTGTTTGAGATATTTTAGAACATAAATTTGTGAGCAGTTCTCAAAGATGAAATTAAAGAAGTGGAGAGTGGTTGACTCTCTCAGTTGAAGCTTAAGGCAAAGACTCTAATATTTTGACCCATATAGTCAGTAAGGAGCTATCTCAAGGTTTAAAAATGGGAGATATAGTCAACATTTCCTTTAAAATCTTACCCATGTGGACTTTGAGAAACATCTTGAGGCCACAAAGAGTGGAAGCTATGAGAAAAGAGATTATACCTCTACAACAATAAAAAAAGAGTGAAAATGATCAGATTTAAAGTAGATTTCCCACAAGACTTTATCAATTGGATTATTATTGATATTTTCCTGGTCCATAGTACATTTCGTAGCTTGAATGTCTTAAACACAATTCCATGATATATATGATAGCACACATTAATGATTTCTCAAAACCAAATATCACTTGTCTCTCTTTTCCTTATAGTCAAATTACTGTATTTGTATTTTCATTAATTTCTATTAGTATGGTAATATGATGCTGTCCTCAAACATTCTACCATTCTATTATTTACACATACTTTTATTGCATGTTAGATACCACTCCTATTCCTGAAGGAATAACAGTGAAATGATATAGACCTTATGCCCTAGGCTCATGGGTTTTGATAGACAAACAAGTAAGTCAACATGGTAAACAAGTAAGTAAAAGCAGTCATTCCATTTAAGTCTAAGTGCTATCATATGAATGGGTCAAATCAGGACCAGAAAGGAATATTTCAATTAGGAGGATTGGGAAAGATCCTTCCAAAAAGGGATACCTGAGCTGAGAACTGAATTCTGAAGTCCTTATACACATATCTTCAGAATGGTGTTGAGAGAGAGAGGACAGTAAAGAAAATGACTTACATTAAGACATCTCTCCCTTATGAGGCTGCTTCTTCTCATCACACTCTTTGATGCTCTAAATGGGATCACCTTGTCATTTGACCCTGGCCTTGTATATATTATGCTCACTTCTGTGCCTCTTTCTATCTTTTCTTTTTTTTAAACCCTTGTCATGTCTAGTATTGTAAACATATTTTTTTCTTTTTTATTGTTTTCTGTCTATCTTCTTGTGGGTAGTAAGTTCCAGGAGTAAAAGGGCTTCATAAATTTTCATTCCTTGATGTATCCTCAGCATCCAAAGGCAAGTTCCTGGCAAAACTGGTTCTCAACTTGCTTTGGAAGTAAAAAAATAGAGATGTGTCAAAAGTAAGGTGAGGGATAGAAAGAAGAGCAATGTGTCTGGAGTGTCTTGAATGTAAGCAAGTGAGGAATGACATAAAACATGGGTGGGAAAATAAATAGTGTGAGTCAGATAAACCATAACAAAGATTCTATCTTCTATTTTAAATGTGTTGGGCTTTAGGTGGAGAGTTTTCAGTGGAGGGAAATTAGAATTCAATTTCTATCTTTAACAGATCACTTTGGCTTCTGTGTGGAGAATGAATTTTAGGGAGTGAGGAGAAAGTGGAAGAAGAGAGCTCTGTTACGTAGCAAAGATTTCAGTGACTCATAAAGTCATTTCCTCAGCCTTAATGGATTGCTCAGAGTTTGCGATCCTTCAAGTATTGTTTGCATTAGCTGCGCTGTAATGCATTATGGGGGATCTGCCAACTTCCTTTCTCCTGGCATGGCCAATGGTAACAACAGCCCAGAGACTGGTGCAGAGCTAATCTGGGGAAGCATCTTTTGTGCCAAGAAAGCATAAACATACTTCAGAGATGCAGCCTTGATTAAAAATACATGGGCACTCTGTGGATCTAAGCTGAAGACATATGGCCTCTGATTGCCTGGCATTTTCCATTCATATAAGAACATTATGGTGCTGCATTATGGA
This sequence comes from Nesogale talazaci, assembly GCA_004026705.1. Classification (NCBI taxonomy): domain Eukaryota; kingdom Metazoa; phylum Chordata; class Mammalia; order Afrosoricida; family Tenrecidae; genus Nesogale; species Nesogale talazaci. The sequence continues at coordinate 78,076 of PVJH01000084.1, forward strand.
TGAGAAGACACATTTCACTATCTTAAATGGAGGGGCTTTATGCGCTTTTTTCCCCTTCCCCACCGTGTCCTCCATCTACATCCCTCCACCCTCACTCACTTCCAATTTCTTGCTCAGAGATTGAGCTGTTCAATTAAGTCCTGATTAACTGTACTTCTAATTTTGTCACACGAATGCTTTTCACAGCCTTGCTGACTGCCTTTTGGAGTTGAGAAGCGGCTAGGAGGCAAACTTGAAGCCACTTATCTTTACTACTGAATTAGCTTCCAAATTTTCTGCAACACCCACCACTCCTATAGCTTATATACCATCAGTGCAATATTTCAAAAATAAATCAACTTTTATATAAAGCATATTATACCAGAGGACTTCAAAAATGTTTATGGACAAATGGGATTAAAAGATAATGGAAAATCTCCATGAACTTTATGAAGCCTCATATTTATTTTTGCTTAAGTCTCAACAGAATGTTTGGTTGTATTCCTCACCATACAGAGAAACAAATAGGTATCTAAGAATACAGACTGTATCATTAACATAAATGAACAAAGGGATATAGAATGCAATCCCCGACTCATCACCAACCAACTGTAATCCCAGGACAAGTGAATTGGCATCTTAAACGTGAAATTAACCTTTTCTGTGATATTGCCTTCATCATCCAGTAGGAAAGCGATAAGTGAATGGATTTAACAAACAGTCTTATTCTCTCACACTTTAGGTTAGAAGTCTGAACTGAAAGGTCTCTCTCTTCTGACTCTAGGGGAAGGTCCATGCCTCCTTTCAACATCTACAAGCATGGTATTCCTCAGAGATTTCCAAGTGTCCTGGCATCAATCTAACCCTGGCAAGGGCTTGAAATCCAAGGTCTGCAAACTGGCTCTACTTTCCAGGTGATTTTTCTTTTAAGATAATAGAGGATGAAAGCCACAGTGCAAAGAAACTCAACTTACATTGGATCAAGAATCTGACCTGCAAAAGGGTATTGCATTCTACCCTATTTCATTTGGGTGATTCACTAATGGTCACCTCAGAACTCTTCACATCACTGCATAGCTGTCAGATTATATCATTACGGAACTGCCAATTAATCATAGATAGTGTTCATTATACTCCAGCTTGTTGAGTGCACGCCACAAGGCCATGTCATGAAGTGCTATTTACGACGAGTGTAACACAGTGCCTGGGATATAGTAACTCATTTAAAATCTTAAGTACTGTTATTACTTTTATATTAGTATGTTCTGTGTATATATATATATTAATTGATTAATTCATCTTTTTCTTGAATGAACCACTTCAGAGAAATAGTCATAATACATTAGCACATGAGCTACTTTATCTTTCTCTGTGCTAGAGTCAAGATCATCCCAAGCTGAGGCACTATTTCTCTCTCCTCTTCTAACACATAGTATCCACATCTCTAGTTTGTTTATCCAGCATGTCAGGGGACTTGGTACCCCTAGCATCGAAGCTGAACTCCCTAGGCTTTTATTTGACCTCAAGGACACAACTTGTGAAACCATGAGAAATCATATACTTAAACTCCAGTTTCTTCATCTTCATTCATATGTATACATGATAATGGCACTTTTCACACAGACTTTTCATGAGAAGTAAAAGAAAAATTCATACAAAGCTTTTTCACAGGAACAGAATAAATGCAAGTGATCAAAAATGCTCTCATCATAATAGTCCTTATTATTGTGATCTGTCATTTTGATCTCTTAAAGCTCTCACACAAGGGCTTAAAATCAAATATTTTATATTAAAATGTATTTGTATTACATTTATAATACTTTTACCATTTCTAAGAACGGTCCATATGTATATCAATTGTGACATATTGTGAGTTCATGGAGCAGAATTGAACTATTCTTTTCGTTTCGGAGGTTATGAATCTTTATGAGAGCAGGAAACCTTATCTTCCTCCAGTGACACTTGTGGTGCACTTGAACTGTTGGTTTTGCGGTTAACAGTTTAACATGTAGCCAACCCATGATGCCACCAGGACTGAGTTGACTGGGGCAGCCTTAGATTGACCGATGACTCTGATTTTAGAGTGTTCCTAGTTGAGAACTAAAAGACTTGCTTTCTGGAAAATTCTATATTTTTATGTCAAGTTGGGATGGTTAGTCATGTTGAAATGCTAAGGCTTACAATTTGACTTATTTTATTGAGAGGGGATGAGATAGAAGAGGATGGTAGTAACTGAGCCTCCAAAAATAGAAGAGACAATAAACATTTGTCTATCAGGGAAGCAGGATGTCTAAGGTCTATGACAACAATGAACAATAGCCTTCGTGCAAACTTGAATTCAGAAATAAAAAGTAGTGATCAGGATTTTCTTACTAGAGGTGGAGGAAGAAGGCTACAGATGCTTATCAAGCATTGTAAATTCAGACATGTGTAGACAATTATATTCTTATTTTGATAAACCAGTCACCAGAAAAGGAATAATTGAGCACATGCTGCCCGCCAAATCTGTGATGTATTGCTGAGCACTTCATATTGTCTCATTCATTTTCTTTAGCATTCAAATGCTAAACTTGTTAGATGAGCTACTCTGTAGTCATAATTTCAAGGAGGAGACCTAAGATCTATTTCTTTTAAAGATGTGGCTCTGAGTATGGAATATCCCAGGGATTCCAATTTAGCTTGGATATATAATGGAGAATGTGATTTTATAAAAGACTCTCAAGTGTGCTTAGTTGAGTTTTATCTCCACATTCACCCAGATTCATGTCTACTTTGCACTTTTCAATATGACCTCAACAGTCCCAATGCCCTTGTGGGTTACTAGCTGGGTTACTACCCAGCAGGTCCACTTTGTGGGGTGGTGGGGGGGGGGAAGAAAGACTTTCCATTTTGGCAAATATCTACTGTCTTAGAAATCCACAGGGGGTAGTTCTACTCTGTCCTTACCAGGCTATGGGGTAGTGTGGGAGTATTCTTGGCGGGACCTGTGCATCTGGGGGAGAGGCTTCAAAGGCTCAGGATGTTGCTGAGACTCCTGGGGCAGTCTTGAAGTCACTGGGTAGTAAATTGCTCCCTTGGTAGCTGGAACCCCAGGGTCCCAGTCTCTTGGAGTATCCCCTTCTTAAATCAGGCAAAGCAGCTGGGTATGCCCCATTTCAAAGACTCCCAGAACTTTAGACTTGGGGCCATAAGACTCTGGGCAGCCCACTTGATATCTTTTCACCTTAAACCTCTGAAACACAGCCTATCAGAATACTTTCACCTTCCCCACAGCAACAGCTAAGATCTTGTGTGATTGGACCATAAAATCCTGTAATGTGATTGAATGGCTGGTTCAGCCAGTTACATCTCATTTACATAACTCAGAGGAAATGTCTCATTTACATAACCCACAATGTGGGCCAATCATTTTCCTATGCTGCAAGCCCATGACCATAGTGTAGTGACCAGACATCCCACTCTTGGTGGGACAGTCCCGACTTTAAACAATTTTTCCCGCGTTCTGCGACATTTTTAAAAAGTCCCAATTTTTGGAAAGAATTCACGACAAGCTAAAGAATGAGGGAAGAATGGGAAGGGAATATACCCCCTCTACACACACACACACCCAGGTCAGTGGTGTCCCATCTATTTTACCAATGCTAAAATCTGGTTACTTTAAATTATAAGGATATGTTTCGAAATCAGGAAGTGATCTGATTGGTCAATGAAACTTATATAAGCCTTGCAAAAGCTGTATTAAAATTCAATCTGTGCCTGGAGCCTGGTCTCCGGAGTCTGTGTCGGTGTCTCTGTCACTCTTACTTCCCTGTGTGTCAGACCTGTTCCCACAACTTAGGAGTAGAAAGTCACCACACAGGAGTCAGTATAGTTTTTTGTGTTTTAATTTGGAAGTGGTCTTATTTGAAAATAGAATCTTTCCTCGTGGGATTACTTAAGTGGAGTCATCCTGGGGTCGGGTAAACGCTTTGTGTCTTTGTAAAATCAGAAAAGAGAAAATACAAATAGAGAACACATCATGTGAAGATGGATGGCTATTGGAATAAGGCAGCATTACACTAAGGAATACCAGATTGCGAGGAGTCCACAGAAACTATGAAGAAGCAAGGAAGTAGCTTTTCCTGGAATCTTCAGAGGGCACCTCATTTTGATAACCACTTGATTTAGAACCTCTAGGAACCCTGATGGGAAAATATGAAGCATTTTATTCCCATCAAAAGCTACAGTCTCAAAACCATCATGGCAGTTCTGTCTTCCAGGGTTGCTGTGAGGTGGAATTGACTCAAGGGCAATGAGTTTTCTGCTTGTTTGGAGGACAACGTGAAGGGATGGGGCTACAAAATGAGTTGCTAAC